>QFEY01001337.1:0-11390 GCA_003316435.1 Russula virescens
CGAGACCCTTACCATGCATGAAGATTCGGATTTTTAGGCTGCCCAAAGTCGACAGCCTGGCTGCAGGCATTATGTACTCGTCGTGTGTATATTAGGAGACTCAATGTTATGAACATTCCCCTAACCATACAAACGGCGAGTACAATGGCTGAACAAACAGCTCTACTTGATAGTGGAGCTACCGAAAACTTCATTGATCACAAGACATGGAAAACTCTAGGCATTGGTCGACAAACCCTTAAAATGCCCATTACTGTCCTCAATGTGGATGGAACAGAGAACAGGAAAGGCAAGATCACTCACTATTGTTGGCTAAGAGTTGCACTGGCTGGAGCAGACCGACTACAGAGGTTCTTTATCACATCCTTAGGCAAGGATCGCATGATTTTAGGCTACCCCTTCCTCTGGGAGTTCAACCCTTGCATAGATTGGAAGGAAGGAGAACTAGAGGATGGAGAAGTGACGATCCAAAGCACTAAGTTCAAGTGGATCTGTCAGATGGTTAAGAAGGCGGCCAGCAAACTCTTGAAGGTTGGGAAACTCCCAGAACATACCTGGCAGTTCCTCAGGAAGGTCAACTTCGCGGAAAAGTGGGCCAGAAACCCTGAGGAGGAACGTACCCACCTGTCAATGCAGTCTCTACCAGAGGAATTTAGACGTCACTGGAGGGTATTCTCTGAAGAACTCTCACGTCATTTCCCACCAACTAGAGGGACAGACATGACCATAATGTTCAAAGAAGGGGCCCCTTCTTCCATCAACTGCCGACCCTATCCTCGCTCGCCAGCTGAAAAGAAGATTGATTATGAACGGACGAAGGAAAACCTTGCCCTAGGCCGGATCAGGGAGGGCCCCTCGCCCATAGTCTCACCATCCTACTTCAGGGGAAAGAAGGGGACCAATAAGAAACGAGTTATCAACTTATCATTGACTATCGAAAGGTTAATGACTGGACAATCAGAGATCACAATCCTCTCACCAATATCACTCAGGCCCTCAAGGCCCTACATGGAAAGACACTCTTCTCAAAATTCGATCTCAGGGATGGCTATAATAACATTTGCATAGCTGAAAAGGACCAGTACAAGGCAGCCATCAAGAACCACTTAGGCACATTCATCCCCACCATCCTCTTCTTTGGTCTCTGCAATGCACCAGCATGGTTCCAGAGACAGATTAGAAAGGACTTTGCACCTTTCCTTGAGAAGTACCAAGGGGATGCAGACAACTATATGGACGACTTCTGGATAGCCACCAATGACTCACCCACTGGGATCAAAAGACATCTTGAGGCCATACATGACTTCCTGGACACTTGTAAGAGACGATCATACTACCTCAAACCGAGCAAATGTCAGATCATGCAACCCAAGATGATGCTGCTAGGCTGGGAGGTCACAGCAGAAGGACTCAAAATTGACCCAGATAAAGTAGCTGGTATTGCACAGTGGCCACGAGTACTGAAATCAGTCAGGGAAGTCTGACAAGCATTGGGAGTGCTAGGCTATCAAAGGCCATTCATTAGAGGATTTGCCCAACTGGCACGCCCCCTGACTGAGCTCACCAAGAAGGGCATCCCCTTTGAGTGGACCGCCAAGCGAGAGGCTGCTCTGGATAGACTAATCAAGATGGTGATGGAAGCACCCATTCTCGCATATCCAGACTTCCACAGGCAATTTGAGCTTGAAGTTGATGCATCTGCCTTTGCAGTAGGGGCCATCCTCTTCCAACGTGACAAGGACAACAAGAAGAGGGATGTGGCCTACTATTCACATGCCCTGAACCCAGCAAAGCGGAACTATGATGTATGGGACCGAGAATTCCTTGCCATTGTTAAAGCAATGAAGAAATGGTGGCCATTACTTTTGGGAATGAACCATAAAATCATTGTATGGACGGACCACTCTAACCTACAATACTATCGACAGCCCCAAAAGGTCAACAGACAAATTGCCAGAGGCATTGCATACCTAGCGGACTTCCCACTCCAACTAAGGCACATAGCTGGACAAAAGAACCGAGCTGACCCACTCTCAAGACACCCAGACTTTGATGATGGCAAAGGAGACAATGACAAAGTCATAGCCCTTCCAGATCATCTCTTTGCCAGGGTGCAACACTCGCAAGAGTGTTAAGGCTCGACTTGAGCGATGAAGAGGGGGTTCCTGGAGCTCTGAGTGCTATCGACTCTGCAGACGAGTTCACTAGTCGTCTGGTTCAAGTTCTATCTTGTTCTGGGGACTCGGTCCCTCACGACTACGAACGAGGCTGCCTTGGTTCCTCTAGACTCGTAACCGTCCTCCTAAGGTTGACTACCTTTTGAGGAATAGATGTTCAAGGAGAAGAGTAAGTTCTTGAAGTAGATGAGGCTTCTCAGTAACGCAGTCAAGGTCTGAGTCTTAGATGGCAGGTGGATATGAATCGGCTGCCAAATCAGACTAATAGCTGAGACTGGACCAAGATTGTCACCTTGGTCTAGCCCTAGGAAGTTCAGGGGATGTGATTGCGATACAAGCCAAGTCAGACTTAAGGTACATAGTAGCTACTGGGCGTCTTTATATACCTGGGGGGTCCCCTATAAATAGACCTACTAGTACTGAGTCAAAGCGTACTGTAGGTATCAGTATGAGTCACGTGTGCCACAACCGTAAGTACCGATCCTAGGGATGAGTCACATGAGTCCGAGTCACGAGTATGAGTCACCTGAGTATGAGTCACGCGGGAAAGGCATCAGCCACTACTAGTACACGACATAAGCAAGAATGGGTCAGCAAGGAAAAGAAAATAGGGTCGTAACACAGGGTCATTGAAGCAACAGCTATTGACCAAATGATTCAGAAGGCCCAAGGACGGTTCCAAAACCTGCTGGCCACCTGGGCAGCAGCCTATGAAGATCTAGAGCATCAGGAAGATGGATACTGGTACAAGGGGTCGGCCCTTGTTATTCCACCAGAGGATCCTCTCCGACAGGCAGCAGTGGAGTTGAATCATGACCTCCCCACTGTGGGACACCCAGGGAAGCGCAAAACACACCAATTACTACAAAGGCAATATTGGTGGCCAAGGGATTCGCTCTATGTAGCACGATATGTACAGGGGTGTGCAATCTGCCAGGCAAATAAGCCAATCACGCACCGAAACCCACCACCACTCCATCCCATTAGTCCCTCCACTCAGGCAGAGCCCTTCCAGAGTATTGGAGTTGACTTCATCACCAAACTACCCAAGTCTCAAGGGTATGATGCCATCATGACGATTACAGATCATGACTGCACAAAGGGAGTCATCCTGGTGCCCTGCAAGGAGACGATCGATGCGCAAGGAGTTGCACAACTGTTCAAGGACCGAGTTTTCCCCTTTGTAGGCCTACCACACAAGATTATCTCAGACCGAGACCCACGGTTCACATCCACCTTCTGGCAAGAACTGTGTAAACAACTGGGTGTGTCGCAGAACCTCAGCACTGCTTACCACCCACAAACAGATGGACAAGCAGAGAAAACAAATCAGCACATCGAGACAGCCCTTAGGATCTACTGCAACTTCCAACAAGATGACTGGGCTGACTGGTTACCTATTGTGCAATATGCCATCAATGCACGCACTTCAGATATGACCAAAAGGGCACCCTATGAACTCTGGATGGGGTTTATTCCAAGAGCGCAGCAACCAGAACGACCCAGTATGATTCCTGCCATTGAAGAACAAAAGAAGTACCTCAAAAAGGCCAGACAAGATGCTCAGGAGGCTATCAAGCGAGCACAAGAGCTACTTAAAAGACCCTCGACACACACACCCTACCAAAAGGACCAATATGTTTGGCTAGAGGGCAAGAATTTGCAGACAACACATCCCACTGCCAAGCTGCGCCCAAAATGCTATGGGCCCTTCAAAATAACCGAAGTACTTGGTCCAACAACCTACAGACTTAATCTGCTGTCCCAATGGAAGATTCACAATGCCTTCCATGCCACCTGGCTTCTCCCATACCATGAGACGATGGAACATGGTCCCAACTACCCAGAACCACCTCCCGACTTGGTGGAAGGCCAACCGGAGTGGGAGGTGGATGATATTCTTGACTCTTGATGATACAGAGGCACTCTACAATATCTAGTGGCCTGGAAGGGATACTCGGCAGCGCACAACTCTTGGGAACCAAAGAGAAACCTCTCAGCGCCACAACTAGTCCAGGAATTCCACTGGCGCAATCCCAAGGCAGTGAGGACCCTCAAAACAAATCAAAGATGCCACCAAAACTCAAAGACAGTGCCTCCTAATCCTGGGACTAGTAGCATGTGCAGAAACAAATTCCAAAGACCCCAACTACTTGCAAAGGCTCTGACCCAACTTTATATAAGGGCTATAAGGACTAAGACAAACGGCATGTCTTCTCCACCACCCTCTGAACCCTCTGCTTCGCCTGCCCAGTCAGACACTCCTCTGCCAGTTCCGAACCCTACAGCCACTCCTGTTCGCATACTCATTCCAGTCTGGGGCGACAGAGAACGCGCAAGACTGCTGGCAAGCCCACAAGACTACCTAAACCACATCCTCCGCCTAAACCCCGAGACCTTAGCTATCCCAAGGGAGAGTATCCACTTGGGGAGGATCACGACGATGAATACCTCCAGGCCAGGTGCGAGAACGTCTTCTGGACCTACTTCAGCCCAATCTTCACCCCAGTCATGGAGGAACATCACCCTTGCTGCCACTACAACGGAGAGAGAGCTCTCTACACCATCTTTGCAGTTGGAGGAGAGGAGGGCACCGCATACATTTTCTCCACCTCCCAGTACCAGCGCACCTATCAACACTTCAAGCATCACTGAACAACCTGGCACCTCCCAGCTCCCCAGTCGCAGCCCAGTCGAACAGCTCATCAGCTCCTTCCGTGCCCTCTCCCTCACTGATCGTGACACCTTCTTCAGCACCTTCCTTGGTGCCTCTCCCACCATTCCAGCCAATCGACATGTCAGAGGAACAGGAGGAGTGGGGGGACACAGGGATACAGACAGACAGGGAAGCAGCAGTGTGGCAAGAAAAGAGAAGGGAAAGGCTAAGGAAACTAGAGAGGACATTACGACAACTGCAGGCGAGTCTTCCATTCATCCAAGACCAGACCACACTACAGCAACAACGGCAGCTGGCCGAACGATTCGAGAGATCCCTACACCTGCAGTTCTTGGGCCTCATGCCCAGTATGGGATCGAGGCAGTCCCCATCGAGGAGGAGTACCGCCACAACGTCGTCCGCTCCTCTCAACTCCTCACCATGGTCCCAGCCAGCGCAAGGACAATATACTCCAGCAAACCATCTCCATCTACCTGACTAGAACCTGGAGGACAAGCCACTCTTAACCCCTCATCATCTCCACCTTCCTATCACCCATCCTCTAACCACCACAGCGCAGGAGTAACTGATGCAGGGGCTCTCTCAGCTGAAGACCCTCTAGGAGATGCCATTGAATGCATCTTAGCAGCGGTTGCTCAGACTAACTCTAGCTCCTCTGACCTCGATGCTCCCCCTTGACGCCTGCCACCTACCTATGCAGGAGAATATTATGGCAACTCCCCTGGAGAAGGTTGGTACCAGTTTTGCCCTGAAATCCATCAACAGGATGTACACTGGCGAGGAGGAGATTACCACCAGGTGGAAACAGCCCGCTTCGTACGTCCTGCCCTTGACCGCTTCGAACCCACACTCCTAGGTACCATGGGGAGGAACCAACCCACTTACTCTAACTGCTTGGAGGCCCGACCCTATGCAGGGGCTGCCCCTGCTAACTTCCTGCCTCCTCCCGTTGCTTCCCTTGCATATCCATTTGACCTCAGAGTTGAGCGTGGCCTTACCAACCTGGGAGACCTTGGCATCATAGCAGATGTCATGAGAGTAAGGCAGTCCATCATACGGGACATGGAGGAAGAGTGTCACCTCCAAGCACTGGAACGAGCTGAGCAGCAAGCAAGGGATGCAGCTCAGGCCAGTAGGGATTATAGGCGATGACTTACCATGGAAAGGGAGGCAGCCCTAGCACGCCTAGAGGCGGCACAGGTCTTCCTCCAACTGGCGCCCCATTTAAGGGAAGACAGGACCCAAGGTGACGTCCCCTTTCCCCTCCGCTACACAGCATGCCAGTCAGACCCTGGGACCTCCACAGGGAACAGGAGACCCAGGGGGCCTACCACACATGAGGCAGCCCCAGCTACAACCAGGACAAGGGTGAGGGCAGCCAGAAACACTCGACGACGGGCCAATCGCTGTTCACATTGCGATGAGGTAGGCCACTTTGCAGATGAGTGCCCTGACCCCCATGTCCGATGTACAGTGCATCGATGTCACGCTCCACGGACCCACCTTCACTACCAACCTCTCGACAACTGCCACTACCATCAGGCACAAGAGGCAGCACAAAACGAACATGAATGCCCCCTCACACCTCCTTCTTTGATGCTGCCTCATGGTATGTCCATCACTGACGAAGATTTGGCATTGGGGGACTACGTTCCCCACCTGGATGATTTTCTGGATGAATAGGTGTGTGGAAACACCTCCCTTGAAGGAGGGGGATGGTGTCACGGACAGACTCTTGGTACATTCAGAAGGACAGCCTATGAGAAAATTTTACTATACGTGTTCTGATCCGTTTGAGCTACTGTACAAACTGGTACGTCTCCATAAGGCTCCCTGGATCACCTGAGGATCCATGTACTATTTGCTGTGTCTATGACTCACCCTGACTCGTCCCTGATGTATACTGTACTTGTGGGCAGTGTCCCAGCGTTGTTCCAGACCCTAGGATCGGTACTTATAGTATTACAATCCTTCCTGTATTTAAGAAGACTCTAGTACGAAGTTGAGCCCTAAGCTTGACTTAATTCTCAACTTGCAGCTTCTCACACCATCTGCTTAGAGGATAAGGGATCGCCATACGTTCTATCCCATCTCCTCTCATCAATTGTGTGCAGAGTCTTTCAGTCGCCCGTCTAGCTTCTCTCCCTCAAGACTCTACCTAGTCTACCTGCTTAAAGGCGCAGGTGTACACCGCTTAAGCTTGAGCGTTAAGCAAGCATGTCCTTAGCTACACTACTTGGAAGGTTTAATCGTCCAACCTCATTCGCATTAAACCTCCCAACTTGTGTCACACGCACCAGTGCTGGGTGGATTGTTGATAGCATCTACATTCCCCATCGCACTTGTGTCTCAGAGGATCAAAGAGCGAGTGTGACTACTCACTCTTCTCCCTCTGATAGCTTGCTAGGTCCACTTGACCTCGTTCTCGCAAGCTCTCTAGTCCAAGGCCCGCTGTAGCCTTAACAGTCTATCTCATTGAGCATCATCAATATCTAACTACGCCCCATAGATCAGCAGGCATTATCCAAAAGAATTGCTTCTTTACTGGAGGCATCTCAACTTTGCATACCCACATTGCGAGGTGTGTCATTATTCTGAGATCAGATCCTGTCTATGTTACCAAATTGTGTTCCAATAGAAACCCTGACCACATAAAGTTATACATGAGGCAATGCAATGAGCTGAACATTGTCCCTCACTATTGAGCCCTTTCCAAGTCAGCAAGTCTTGCAAGCACTGATAGGTAATTCATTTGCATTGATCTACTGATAACGTTTGATCAAACTCTTCCCTCAGATTGACTCAAGGAAGTCTAGATATGATTGTTACTCGACAACCTCGCCCCCCTGCTTTCTCGACAGCTGGCCTTCAGGATCATATTATCCAGCTTATTGTCAAAGAGGATGAGGTCTGTACATCACATACATTCCTATCACAGTAATCTGATCTATTTATTTCAGGCATTTCAGTTGGTCGAAAAGGGAGCTTTTTGTCGATTACTTATGTTCCTCTGGCCTTCCCTTTCTGATAGTGATATTCCTCATAGATCCAAGATCCATAATGACATTCACCTGTGGGCTTGCATCACAGAAATCAAAGTGTGCAACACTTTGGCAGATGTCAAGGGGAAGGTCTCATTTACCTTCGACACCTGGATGTCTGATGCACACAACTCTTATCTATCTGTTACAGCTCACTATATTATAGCACATGAGGGCTGGCCCCAGGCATGGGAGCTCAAGTCTGAGAAGCTCACATTCACCCATTTCAAGGGTGCCCACACAGGTGTTAATATAGCAAACATCCTTATCAAAACAATTGATCACTATGATCTGCATAAGAAGGTTGGTTGGTTTACTGCCGACAATGCAGCGAACAATGGATCCACCCTACAAGAGTTTAAGCTACTACTCGGGGATCCACTGTTTGATGCCAAGCAGCACTATATACAGTGTGTTGATGCTAACTTTTATTAAGTGGCCTGTTCTAATCGCCTTGGCAGTTGCATGGAACACTCTGTGGATCTCTCAGCAAAGACATTTGTACATGCTATCTTGCCCTCGTCTGCCCGAGCGACCCTCAAGAAAGTGAAGAAAGTGCTCAAGTTTGTGAGCAAGGATCGATCAAGCACAATCAATCTTGATGGGCTTGATGCACACTTCACTGACATCGATCTTGATAACAATGATGAGGGGAAGGAAAATGAAGGTGATGATAGCAATGAGGAGGGACTGGATTCAGCTGACTCCATTGGTAAGGCTCTTCTGCTTGTACAGCAGGTATGTCAGTTACACTTGCTGCAATTCTCACCGGTGCTCACATGTAACTTGAGATTTGCACATCTCCTCAGGCTTGGGCCTTTTTCACAAAGTGTTGCCAGCAGGTTGAAGCCCCCACTCTCCAGCTCATCCTCTGGATCCGTACTTGCTGGGCTTCGCTATTTACATTCCTTGATAGGCTTCTAGAATTGAAGAGGGTTTGATATATCTTCGTTAGTGCATCATTTGAGATAGCTGATACAATGTGATTAGGGTATCAACCACTTTGTACAGCTTGCAGATGATAGTGACGAGGTGCCGGACTTGAAGGGGAAGCAGTACTCAGACTTCCAACTCCAGAAGAAGGACTGGGCCACAATGAAGCTAATGCACAAGGTTCTCCAGGTATGTACCTTGCATTGTGATATACCCAAATTCACACTTTCATCCCAGGAACCTGCATTGGCCAAAGAATCATTCTTGAGTGCTCATGAGCCTACTGTATGGCGCACCATCCCAGTTCTCGAGTTTCTTCTCCAGTCATGGGAGAATATGGCTGATCATCCAAAATTTTCCAAGGTTGAACATGCAATATGCATGGGTCTCAAGAACATTGACAAGTGGTATTGCAAAGTAAATGACACCAATGCTTACTTTATTTGTCTAGGTACGTTCTTCTTTTCTTCCAGATCTTATTGATCCAGCTCATTATTGTCATTAAGCTTTGGACCCATCCATTAAGACTGCGTATGCCAAAGAGAAATGGCAGCGAGAGTTTTACAAGGCTGGCCTCCACCATTTCAAGGAAGTTGTAAGCTGATCCTGTCTACTGTTGACAAACTTATTGACTAATCTGATCTTAGTTCGATTCCTATTACATACCCCCTGTCATTGCACTGGCCACACAATCACAAACAGAGAATACTTCTGGTAAGTGACACCCTACTTCTCAAGAATCTGCACTAACGAAACACAGGCTCTAATAAAAATGAAGGTCAATACAGGCATGCATGGATGTGCAATATGGTTTGTTCCTGCCAGGAAATGGAATGCAGAAAGTTCAATCCCCAAGATGAGTTGAAGAGGTATCTTGAGAGTCCACTCGTGGAAGGTATTGTGGATGTAGTTAGCCACTGGGGGGTATGTCATTTTCTATGGCCCAAGATTAGACACTGATTTATGCCCAACAGCACCAAGCCATTGAGTACCCAACGCTTTCTCAGATGGCTCGGGACTACCTGGTAATTCAGGGGTCTGCAACGCCTTCTGAACGAGCCTTCTCTGGAGGTGGGATCACAGGGACCCCTACATCAGGGAGAACCTCCTGCACTAGCGATGCCTAGCGCGGAGGTATTTTAATGATATACGAAATAAGGACAATAATCGCCAATAACTGGGCGCCATGCGTTTCCATGTGCTTACATCATCCTTGCCACACCGTCTAACCGTCTAACCGTGCTAGCCGCCAAACCTCAACTTCAATGCAATTCACTACTCTTTTATTCACCACTGCCCTCCCCCTTCGACTTGTATCGCTTTCACTTTGTGACATTGTTCACACATGGGCTCTTTAAGCAATCGACATGCCTTGTGCCCAAGCACAGGTGAAATGGCCAATCCTCACATGCCTTATTTCACAATATCACTGCTGGCTGTGGCAGCAGCTCTGCGTCGACCTCTGCCTCTGCCCCTATGTCCCAAACCTGGTTCCACCCATTCAACCCACAAACATACTGTCCCTTCTCATGGAGCATGCTTCTGTGCACAGAGACAATGCCACTCACCTTGTGGTCTCTATCTGCCAATCATATGTTCCTGCTCTCAGCCTGCATGATGACGCTTACCTTTTTTTTTAGGTGTATCAAGTTGCTTGTGTTAACCAACTTCACTCCACCACTGACACCCTCTCTTGACAACAGATGCCTTGCTCCTAATTCCGGCCACTTGTCCCCTTTATACCCCTCAACTACAGTTTAGTTATACATATTCTCGTCGTCAGTATATTATGATCATGTAGTTACCATTGTCACCTTCAAGTGCATACATCTTTTTTAAATTATTTATGTTGCGTTTTAGTCCCTGAGTCCACTGGACCTTTGATTACCACTGCTAAGATGGGTGCCCTGGACAAATGTTATACAGTTGTCGCGTTCAATAACTTTCTGGCTGCCCACAGCAATAAACTGATTGCAAATTATCTACGCAAATGTCAGGTAACTATGTACATCAACAAAAGGATTTACGTAGAATGTCTGACATTGTTCGAGGACTGTAAAGTTATTCCATCCCTGTGCTACAACAGGCCCAAATCGTGGGATCAAATGAATACTACGGATGATTGATTCAACTGGAATAACACTTGCATTCCGCTGTCCACCCTCCATCTGCCTACTCACCCTATACATACCATGTTTGGGATCCTTTGTTGCTGGGAGATGGGTAAACCATTCGACGTATGCAAGGTATTTTGGTGGTGGTGTGTCCACAAGTGGAAACACCTCCGGGATAGCACGCTGTGGTAGTTGGAAAACCACCCGAACCTGAGCGATCCGGTAGCCTGAGAACGGGTTACTGAACTCAATCCGGAGCTTCATACAAACAATAATCACCTTTATTTCCCTGTTGGCTGTCTTGTCCCCTAGCTTGAATGAGAGCAGTATCGAAACATGCTGGTATGATCCGCCCACATGAGTCCTTTTGTTCCGGCCGGACATGAATAGTATCGACGATCTCAGATCCTTGACTTGTGAATTTGATATTGTGGTACACTGGGAGAGC
>QFEY01001338.1:0-18593 GCA_003316435.1 Russula virescens
GGGACGTACCAATCTGTACAGTAGCTCAAACGGAGCAGGACGCATATAGTAAAATTTTACATAGACTGTTCTTCTGAACGTACCAAGAGTCTGTCCGTGACACATTCAGCACACTGACAGCGTGCTCACTTGCTTGGATAGGCCGCAAGTTGTATCATGATGCGCAATGTATACTGACAGCCATCCGAACCATGAACGTGCCACCACAACTTTCACGAACACACGGTGCCACATATCCAAACCACAGAAGTGTTACACTAATGAAGACATTTATGCAGGCATGAATGCCTTCGGACACCGCAGGCAGATCAAGCATATGGAATACTATTAATGCGGCAAGGGTGGCACGATCTTGTGCTTTTGTCGTAACAAATACATTTTTCACCTTTTTGATTGCTCCATATTAAATCCACTAACTTGCTTTTTCCAGTGGTATTTCTTTGAACCTCAACTCACGCTCACAATATGTAAATACTTGCCATCAACTTAGGTTCCACAATTGTCGGCTGTGCAATGCGCTGCCACCTCCTGCCTCGCTCGCCCTCGCAACTTCACTACCATGACCCACACAGCCAAGTTCGAAGACCTTGCACGCACTGGGTGATGGCAGCAATGTCGACAGCAGCAAGTCAGCGATGGCAGCACAAGAGTGGCTGACATTGCACACACAGCAGCAGCTGTTGTGGTGTCATTCTCTTGACCACAAATGCCGCTGCCACATCCACCCTCAACACCTCACAATCCCCGACATCCACTGCCCTCATCTTTGCCGTGCCGCCACACTCTTGTTCGTCATATGCACCCACGCTTCAAGATCTCTTTGTTGAATCCGAATTTTGTATTTTGCAGCATGTAGTATGTACAGATGTAGTACAGCATTAGTAGCTACACATGTATATATAATATAACTAGTATTTTACTTGTAGCTACATGTAATGGAATGTACCACGGTGTCAACATTGACATCATGGTTATTTGAGTATACCACGGTGTAAACCTGCTGTTGCGGGTATGGTGTGTCAGAATTTACCCATGGTGTCACCCATGCGGAACACTAGATGGGCTCAATGAGGTTAATATTGACAATACCCCAGGGTAAACCCATGATGGGTTGGTACCCATATACCTGCAGGAAGAATATGTACCCATGGTTCACGGGTACGGGTTTTTTGCAGGTATGGGTACGGGTTGGGTCCTTGGTACACAGGGGTTTACCCATGTTGTTCCCTACTCCTGAGAGGAGCTCGATGGCATGGTCCCAGATTGTGTAGGCTGGGAGTTGTTGGAAGGCTTCTTTGCTGAAGACCTTCCTATGTATATGATATTCAGAGGGAACTTTGGCCAGGTTAGGGTATTGTGCCGTGGTGTTGAACATGATTCATCTGATGTAGTACTGGTCTTGGTGGATTGGTCTGGGGACATTACAGGAACAGGGAATGAAGCGTGCTTTCATATGGTTGATAGCCCTGGCAACGATTGGGAGTTGTGTGTAATCAATCCATCCCCTTTTCCAGTCAATCTTTGGCTAGAAGGCAGTGAACCATGGGTACCCAAAGATGGCTTTGTGTTCTCCTAGTTGAGTGAGGAAGAATCACATGTTGACCTTCTGGGTGCCCATTTGGAGGGATAGGTTGGTATAATGAGTAAGGGCTCCATTCATATTCTCCATTCCATTGATGTTAAACAAGGGTCTGGGTTTTTTGAGTTGTTTTATGGGGAGTTGGAGCCACTTGGCATATTCAAGATTCATAAAGTTTTCCATGGTGCCAGAATCTACTAGGGCTACCACCTCAGCTCTTTTTGATATAGAATGGATGAATGCATGAACTGTCATTGATTTTCAAGCTGATATATATACAGGGTTCAACTCCACATAGCTGTTACTTTGTCTGATCAGTGCTGACCTAATCAGATGTTCTGAAAATCCTCAGCTACTCCCATCTGTTGGGCCATTTCTTGTTTCTCCTCCTGGGAGAGTGCTTCAAGTTCAGTACAGATGTGTGCCACTTGGGTGGGCCCATCTTCTTGGCTATATTGCCTCTGCTCTGGATTGTCTTGGAATCTGTTGAATTCAATGAGATTGGCTTGAGTACATTGAGGGTGTCATTGGGGACAGTTCCTGGCATAGTGGCCTATGTTTCTACAGTTAAAACATGTGTTATTAGTATTTGGGGTTTGAGCTACATTGGCACAGGGTCTTGGCATGGTGGTCCCCATTGTCTTTGTCCTTGTCCTTGGGGGTGGCACCATCCTGAGTTGTTGGGGGCACATCCTTGACTGAGATCCATAGGTACTGGTCTATCATTCATCTGCCTTGGTGTGCTCAACATGTCGAATGCTCCTTGTGTGGGTGGAGGTTGCCAGGTCCTCAGTAGGGGTTGTTGTTGATTATTTCCCCTCCAGTTCTGATTCTGGGGTTTGGGGTTTCTGCTGAAGTAGTTATTGGTGGTTGGTGGTGCTTTCCCCACTACTTGTTGTAGGATTCCTTGAACTGTTATTTGTGATTGGATAATGCTTTCCAGCTTGGCTTTCAAGTTGTGGTATATGGTAGGAAGTGATGGGTCTGCCATCTTGAGAAGTATGAAGTGTGGCAAGTTTTTAATGAACTTGTGGCAGGTCTCAGAGTTGTTGAGATCATATTTTGCTTTAGTGATGAGGTCTTCGAAGTTGCTAGTGTATTCATTGACTGCTAGCCCATCTATTTTGATGTCTTCTATTTCATTTTGGGCTTGCTCGAGTTCAGTGGTATCTTGGAACCATTCAAAGAAGTGTTGGAGGAATGCAATCCATATGAGGGGAATGTTATCTGCAATAGGGTCAAGACTGTTGAGCCAATTGCCCATTTGTCTGGCCCATGATGCTACTTTCTCTCTTTTAATGAGGGTGAGGGTGAAGGTGACTTTCTTGATAGGGGAGTTAAACCCTGCTACATCTGCATTGATGTGGAGGTAGGCTTTTACTTCCTCTATGAACTGTTTAGCTTGTTTTCTTTTGCCCATGAAGTATTGAGGAAGGCTTCCTATGGCCTTCATATCTGGGTTAACGGGCACCGGTCATAAGATGTTTGGGTTTGGCAGCCCTCCTGGCCCTCCTGATGGTGGTGGGCCTCCTGGTGGGCCTCCTGGGCCTCTGGATCCTCCTGGGTTTCTTCCTGGGTTGGGGTCATTAGGATCAGGTTTTCCTAGTGCCCTGTTGAGGTTGCTGGTGATTTTCTCAGCTTTCTTCTCTTGGTGAGCCTTTCCAATAGCTTCAATGATGTCGTCTTGATCCATGGATGTGACTGTGAGGGTGGTAGTGGCCATCTTTGTGGCTAGGTCATCGATGTCTTTGTCTTCTTCAGATATATCAAATTGGGATATGTTATCATTTACTGGTCCAAGTTCGAACTCATTAGTTGTGGCTCAATATTCAATTGATCTCCACTCATTGTCATAGAATGTTACTGCCTTTGATCATTTGTTGAACCTTCCCTGTGCACTGTCAGTGAAGATGAGAAAGGGTGGTGCTCCTCCCTTTGGGTCAAACTCGAATACTTGGGTGTTTGGTATCCTGCTGAGCACATCTTTCAGTTGCAGATAGATCCTAGTGATGGATCCTTTGGTTTTGTATTGTGGGGCCAATTTTGTAACAAAGTTGAGTCTAATGTTACTGCCACATAGTGCAGTCAACAATAGACTAGGTACAAAGGGATAGTCTGACTGCCAAATAGTGCTCAAGATGCACTGTGTCGATAATGTTGATAAGAGAGATGACTCTGAAGTGTTGTCTAAGACTTTGCCTGGTAAGGGTTCCTGCTAGATAGGAATGAATCCTATAGCCACCCACAGTATAGATGCAGAAGAGAAGTATATTGAGACTACCAAGACAGGAGACTCAACTTGCCATCTTAGAGACAGCAAGGTGTAGCTTATATACTACTTTAGGACTGCTTATATACACAAGTAACACAAGTACATGAGGCAAATGCAAGGCAGAACACAAGGCAAACACATGTCAGAACACACACAGACCATGAGGCAATCCACTTCTACTCCATATAGGCCGATTCCAGAACTTACACCAGTACATCAGTAGACCCAATCCCAGAGGCCAGGGACTTGGCTGTAACATATCCTCAGATATTGAATCCCCACAGAAAGACCAGACCTCCCCATCCCTGTATGAAATGTTGATGGAACTTGTAACTGCTCAGGACACATTAACCGAAGTGTTGACTTGGTTGTCTGAAAAGGAAAACAAGTAAAAAGATCCACCTTTTATGTCACCAACCTCAGATGCAACAGGGTAATACTCAGATACCCATGGCTCGCACAATTCAACCCAGATATCAATTGGATGGATGCCAAGGTAGAAGGACCACCAGTTCTTGTGAGCTCCCTCAGAAATCAGCACGACTACATCCACCATATGTGCACTGTGGCCCAATCCCTCACCCAGGAAGACAAAACTCTTATCATGCACTTGGGGAGGACAGAAAAAGGAATCAAACACAAACAGGCCAAGATCATGAAGGAAATGGGCAAATGGATCCAGAAAACCATGATTGCCCAACAAATGGCTGAGAAAGCCTACAACAAGAAACACACCAATATGGAACAAACCATCCCCACAGAATATCAATGGCACAAAAAGGTTTTCTCAGAAGAGGAGGCAAATGGTTCCCACTGGTTTGACAATTCAACCACTGCATTGTTCTTTGCACCAATGCACCAGAAACCATCAACTGTAAGGTCTACCCCCAATCTAAAGAAGCAGCCAAAGCTCAAGATGCATATATCAATGAAAATCTCGAGAAAGGCTTCATTAGCCCTTTGGACTCCAGTTATGGCTTCCCCTCATTCACAGTGCTTAAAAAGGACAGAACATATTGGTTTGTGGTTGACTATAGGCTGCTCAATAAACATATGGAACCAGACATCACACCCCTCCCTCACATTTGGACAATCATCAAGAAAATGGCCAAAATGGAACTGTTTACCAAATTTGACATCAGAGAAGGCTATCACAACATCCAAATTGTACCAGAGGATTGTTGGAAAATGGCCTTCAAGACACTCAGGGGATTATTCAAATTCAAAGTCATGTCATTCAGACTATGCAACACACTGGCAATGTTTTCAAGGTTTATAGCCTGGGTAGTCACTCCATTACACAAGAAATATCCAAAACACTTCGCTCACTACATGGATGATCTACTGGTGGCCACTCTGAAACAAGATTGGAAACTACATTGGCAAATTGTACATGAACTACTCATTTTACTGGAAGAAAGTTCTTTATTCCTTAAACCATCAAAGTGTATGTTTGAACAAGAAGAAGTTGACTTCCTTGGAGTACACCTAGGACACAGACAAGTCACCATTGACCCATCAAAGGTAGCTGGCATTTGAGATTGGCCAGAACACCTACATTCAGTTAAGGAAGTACATAGTACCCTTGGGGTGCTTGGATTCCAGTGACCTTTTATCCCAAATTTCACTATGATTGCCAAACCCCTCACTGACCTGCTCAAGAAAAACATACCATTTGTATTCACAGATGCCTGTTGTGAAGCCATTCACACCCTTAAATGTATTGTCACTTCCACCCCAGTCCTTGCTGCCCCCAACCAAGATCATCAATTTGCTATTGAAGTGGACACCTTCCAATATGCCACAGGAGCCATCCTCTATCAAGTGGACACAGAACGAAAGGACAGGTGGAACAGGCCCATTTTGTGACCATGCAGCTACTACTCTCACACCTTCAGTGTGACAGAACAACAGTACCCCATCTACAACAGGGAATATTTGGCAATGGTTAAAGGTCTACAACATTGGGACTACCTCTTGAAGAATACTACCACTCCAGTACTAGTGCTCACAGACCACAAAAACCTTGAATACCATTGGGAGCCCCACAGGATCAGTAATAGAATCAATGGCTACAACCAGGAAATGAATGAATACCAACTCAAATCTGTTACAAGCCTGGAAGCACTAACTGTGCTGATGCACTCTCCAGGTGACCCAATTATGGCCCAGATACCTCTTTGGAAGAAGAGGTAATATCCCTGCCAGAGGAATTTTTTGTACCACCAGGAGTACCTGTCGTGGAGGTCATTCGACCACACTGGATTCATGCCCTCCAACTTGGTGACCCTCTTGGGCTGGAGAGCACTGTCCACTCCATAGATCAGGCCAGCATTAGGGTCATGGATGCAGGGGACAACAATCGGGTGGCTGATGATACTCCCTACTATGACATGCTAACCACCTCTGACCTAGAAATGATGGTTATTCAACAACAATCATTAGAACTGGATACATTGTTGAGATGGTGATGTGCCCACCAATTCGAAGAACGTTTGGGAGGTCTCTGGTGGAAGGGGCCTGCCCTGGTCATCATGGGAGATAACCACCTTAAGTGGGGGGTGATGCAACTTTTTCACAACTCCACCACTGCAGGTCACCCCAGTATTGCCAAAACCATGGAACTCATCAGCAAACACTACTGGTGGCTAGGGTGTAGCACAGGTATGGGCCAACCTGCAGTATACAGCCCACAGGTTTGACAGGTATAGGTACAGGTGCTGAAATGTGCTACCTGTGGCACACCGTACCCATTTTGGCAGTGTCATGGGTATTGAATATCTTGGGTATCACCAACAATTTGAGAACTCATTAAATGTCTTTTTTTATTGTTGCAAGCAAATAATAGTAGCTACAGCTAAATACATTCCAATGTCATCATGCCCTGCTGTTGTGCCATTCATTGTGCACTATCACCCATTGTATTGTGCCTCGTCTTCATGCCATGAGTTGCATGCTGTTGTGGTATTTGTTGCATCGAGTTGTGGTGTTCATGAATTTTACTGAGTTGTGGTGTTCATTTTTTGTGGCTCATCTTCGTGGCATTTATTGTGTGTCATCCCTGCATTTATTGAGGCTCATCTTCACTGCACTTGTTGTGTGTCATTGTGGCGTTTGTTGTGTGTCATTGTGGTGTTTATTGTGCCTTATCTTGGTGGCGTTTGTTGTGCATCGTCGCTGTGTTTATTGTATATCATCGCCACATTTGTTGTGGCTTGTTGTGGCTCATCATTGTGCCATTTACTGTGTGTTGTTGCACCATGTTTATTGTGCCTCGTTTTGCATTGTTTGTTGTGCCTTGTTGCACCATTTATGGTGTGCTGTCATCACACCATTTGATGTCTTCTGTTGTCATGCATGTCACAGCTAGAGGAGAGGAAATGCAAGTACAAATATAGGTAAATAGTGTGTCATGAGACATGGCATGGCTGCACACAAGACCAAATGGTCCATGCGCATGCCCTGGGTATATAAACCCCCCTGTCAGTGACTCATTTTGCCCTCAGAGCTGGGCTCACTTGCCTCAGTTTCTCTTTATTTCTTTTATTTTGTATTTTTGACTCATAGTAGTAAGTAGTTTACATGAGTTAATATTTTTCTTTTTTCTTTTTTTAACTGGCACCTCAATGGTATACTGCAGTGTCAAGACACCACAGTTACAATATATAACCTGCAGGTCTGACCTGTTATGACAGGTATAGTGTGAATATGGGTACAGTGTCATAGGTCATGGGTGCGGTGTCAGTGAGGAGACCCATGGTGTGACCTGTGCTACACCATACTGGTGGCCAGGCATGTGCAACTTTATTACACAATATGTCCAAGGATGTGCAGCATGCCAGATGAACAAGGTCAACACACACCCCTCACATCCCCAGATTTTGCCCATCACACCTACCCCAAATGCCTTGCCATTCCAAATGGTTGCACTCAATTTCATCATCAAACTACCCTCATCCCAAGGCTTTGATAGCATTCTAACCATCACAGACCATGATTGCACAAAAGACTCATTGTTCATCCCCTGTAACAAGATGATTGACACAATAGGGACAGTGGAACTCTACACATGACATGTGTTCCCACACTACAGCATTCCCCAAAAAGTGATATCAGACAGGGACCCTCAGTTTACCTTGGCATTCACAAAGGAACTCTGCTATCTCCTTGGCATTTGGCAAAACATCAGCATGGCATATCACTCTCAGACAGATGGACAAAGTGAATGAACCAATCAGAGCTTGGAACAGTATCTTAGGTTCTACTGCAACAGCCAACAGGATCAGTGGGCTACCTGGCTACTAATGGCACAATACACTTGGAACTCATGGCCATCAAGCACAACCAAACAGACCCCATATGACCTACTCCTTAGATATATGCCATTGGCCCATCAACCAACTAGAGCAGTACAGCTCCCCAGTATTGCAGACCGACTCCAACACATCAAGAAAGCAAGGATTGCTGCTTTAGAGGCAATGAGTAAAGTGCAAGACCAACTAATCAAGGGACCAACAAAGTTCAAACCATATCAAGAAGGGGATAAAGTCTGGTTAGAAGGAACAAATCTCAAAATACCATATAAAACACAGAAACTCTCACCAAAGTGGTATAGACTAGTGTTGGGGAAGTTTGGTTTGTGCCTGAAACTGATTTGTGAAATAGGGGTCAAGATCTTATCTGATCACTTAGCAAATTTAGGAGCACCATCTCCTACATCTGTAATTAGTGCCCCTAAATTTGCTAAGCAATTGGATAAGATCTTGACCCCTATTTCATAAATCAGTTTCAGGCACAAACCAAACTTCCCCAACACTAGTATAGACCCTTCAGGGTAGCTGCTAGGATTTCAGATATTGCATACCAACTTGAGCTCCCAGACACATGGAAGATACACCCAACATTCCACACCTCTCTTCTCACACCTTACAAAGAAACCAAGGCCCATGGAGAAAATTTCCTAGAACTACCACCCAACATCATTGAAGGAGAACAAGAGTGGGAAGTCAAAAAGATCCTCAGAGAATGGACTTATAGACGAAAACAGCAATATCTCATCAGATGGAAGGGCTACTTGCCAGCACATGATTCCTGGGTTTCTGATTCTGATGTTCATGCTCCAGACCTCTTGGCCAAATATCACACATCAAAGAAGGATCTATCAACAACCCCTAGCCAAAAGACCTCAGGAAAGAAGGGAAGTTCAAGTGGAGCTTAAACTCAGGGTCAGAAAGTTATAAAAACCCTAGAAGTCGATGCAAAGACTCCAGCAGCAACTTCCCCCACAACCCTCCACTCCTGTCTTACCCAGTTGTCTATGTTCACACCCCACCTCTTCATTGTCAACATCAATGCCATTCCTGACACACCATCAGCACTGCAACAGTCACCCATCTTGGTTTCAACCACCTCGCCCACCTCGCCTAGTTGAACTCAACTCAATATGCAACCAAATGCAGAGGGCATCAAGCCTCTGGATAGTGGCAAGTATATGGTTGCAGGCAATGCTAATGACCCTGTTTGATGCACCCCAGAATGCATTGCATTCATCTGGAAGATGTGCCAGGCCACTGAGGCTAGGGATCAGCAAGAGTATGGGTCAACCTATGGTATTGTGACCACAGGTTGCACAGGTGCAGGTATGGTGTAGCAAAATCTATTACTGCATTAATACCATACCTGTAACCCATAGTTGTGGGTTTCAGGCAATGCTGAATTGCCTCAAGTGTAGTTTGTTTTTCATTGGGCTTGCTTAACTCAAACGCTGTGCCACATTAACACCCATCACAAGTGATGGCATTGTTTTTTTTCTCTGGGCTTGCAAGTGCCCATCACCTCCACAGTGGTCAGCACTCCCTCTGGTAGCATATTTTGCAGCAGCCAGGTGCACTCGGTCACACCAAATCTCAACCAAAGATTTGGTTTTCATGCTCATATCCCTGCCCCTGTTTCTTCAAGGTATGTGATACATTTTTTGACATACTCAAGTTACTCTTTTCAGGCAGAACTCATTAAGCATGGCACTGGTTGTGCACTCACCAGCCTCAATAGGCCGCACATCCTTGTATGTTTCTCCACAACATGCTGCTTGCTCAGCCTCAAAACAACAACAGCCAGTAATCTGAGGCAACAGGAAGCTTGGCATGAGGTATGTGCCCCTTTTTACTGATGATGCCACCAGACTGATAAAATTTTAGGGCAGCCAGGCTAGCTTTATTGGACAATCAGTGGTGCCTGTCACATTCATTTTTCTGGCCTCAAAAGGCCTTGTTGTCCTGTGTGCCGCCTCCCATAGCCACTTCTTCCTGGGCTTGCAAGTGCCCTTCATCTCTATGACAGTTGGTGCACATTCCAGGGGTGTGTCTCACCATAACAAGGCGCACTCGGTCATGCCCTTTCTTGACAGTTGCAGCCAGCACATGCCCTCCTGCACATTGTCTCGTGGCATCAATACACCCTTGCCATTGTGCCTGGTCTGCCCACCCACAGTGGCAGTGCCTCAGGCAGGCACTCACACTCATTCAGGCAAGTTGCCATGCCTTGTTGCATGTGTGCTCACCCTCTCATCTCAGCAAATGCTGCCACCACATCCACCATCAATACCCCACAGTGCCTGACATCCCCCGCCCTTGACTTGCCTCAAGATCTTTTTTTTAAATGTAGATTTGTATTTTGCTGCGTGTACAGATGTAGAAACTATGTACAGTGCTGGACAGCAAAAGTTGACAAATTTGCTAGTTACTGTATTACATATTTTTACAACAAATAAAGTTCAGGATCGTGTTCAGAATCACATAAAATGTACAAATCTGCTCTTTGCAGACTTTCCCGTGTGAATTTTGGGGTTGGCCAACTTTTGGGCCTGTTTTTTGACATAAAATATGCCCATTTTGGGGTTTTTTTTGATTGAACTTAATTAAATATGGATGCTGACCAACCCTCCAGTGTGATTTCTGCTTCCAGGCTGCCTATTCTAAGGTGGCCTTGTATTTCCAAATTGTTGGTTGGCTGCTGTGATCCTATGCAAGAGGGTTTCTCAGGTTGTGGTGGGTTGGAATGGCTGGCATTCATGTACTCACATATGTCTCACTGCCACATATCATTGAGTTCCATTGACAATTGAGGAGACTGAAACAGTTTGGCATACATATGTGTGCTGATAATTTCCTATCACACAATCACACAGAGGAAGTTGTGTCATATGGGGCCCCTAACCCCATTGTCATGTGGTTACTGCAGCCTGCCACAGATAATTTTAACAATATCTGAGTATAGCATTAGATTCAGAATAGCGAAAACAATTGATTTCCACCCTTTTTAGGGGCCTAACCCTAAATTTAGGGTTTGGCCAACTTTTTTTTTTCACAAAAAATCAAAACATTGTTTCTGAGTGTTTTGAATAAAAATAAAACACTTATATTTTTTTGTCGACTTTTGCTGTCCAGCACTGTAGTACAAAGTACAACAAATGTAGTAGTCTTTAGTAGCTACTTTAATGGAATGTACCATAGTGTTAAACACACTGCAGTTTTTTGGGTGTACCATGGGTTTAACCTGCTTCTGCAGGTAGAGTGTGCTGTATGGGTGCAGTGTCAAAGGTAACAGGTACAGTATGCCAAAAAAAACCTGAGGTGTCACCTGTGCTTAGTGTTGGGGAAGTTTGGTTTGGTTTGGTTTGGGCCATTTTTGGCCAAACTGGAAACCAAACTGTTTGGTTTCTAGTGAGATTTTCTGAAACCGAAACTGAAACTGATACAAACTGTTTGTAACAGTTTGGTTTGGTTTAAACCCAGCTTGAGATGGTTTCATTCACATATTGGTTTGATTTGGTTTAAACTGCAATTGAACCTGGTCTCAGACAGTTTGGAGATTGTAAACACAAATTTAGTGCAAGGGAATGAGCAATGGGTAGCAACAAACTAACAACTACGATTACTACATGCAATGTGGGCCATCAGCAAGAAGGGGGAGTGGGCAGCAATACAAAAAATCAAAAAAAAAAAAAACTATAACCTACACATATGACACAAGACTTGTTCTCAAACATTATCACTAATTAAAAGTTCATCCACCTCACAATCGAGTTTCTTGGCAAGAGCAGCTTTCTCAAGGTGGGCAGACAAGATACTGGCCTTGTAGCCACCCTTGAGTACTTGCATGGCCTCGAACATGATCGGTGTGATGCGGTTTCGGAAGTCAGTGCCAATGTGTCACACACTGGAGAACTGACGTTCCAATGCTGTAGAAGAACCAGGGATGGCAAGAAAGTCTTAAGCCATCCTCACAAGTGTGGGGTAGATGACGCTATGGCCCTTCCACCATTTGATGATGCTGGTCTTGGGCAAATTGTTGAAGGGCTCGAGGGGAGATGTAAGGTAGGCCTGAAGTTTGTGGTAGGGGTCAGCATCTTGAGCCTCCTTGGTGATACAGCTCATGATGGCTGACTGCATCCAAGCAGCACCAAAGAGCATGTTGGATGATTCTTCTACAGGTGTCAAAGGAGGGGGTGCTTTGTTGGGATTGGGGGTTGAGGTAGACCCATTGGGGCAGAAGTATCTGTCAAACTTGATAGTGTCTGTCAGTTGTGTAAATGAGTATACAGAGAAATAACTTACTGCCATGTTGAGGCTTTGTTTCCCTGCATTGAGATACTCCTCCTCCCAGTGTGTCTCAAATAGTGTTTTAAAGTCCAGTCCAGTCCGGTTTTTTTTGCCTTTTATGGAAAAACCAGAACTGGACCAGTCCAAGAAATTTCCATATATGGTAAAAAACCGGACCAGAACCAGAAAGGACTGATAAATTTGGTTCTTATTGGTTCAGTTTCGGTCCTAGAACCAGTTAAAACCGGTTTTTTTACGGCCAAGATCTTATCTGATCGATTAGCAAATTTAGGGGCACTAATTACAGATGTAGGAGATGGTGTCCCTAAATTTGCTAAGCAATCGGATAAGATCTTGGGCTTCATTTCACTAATCAGTTTTATGTACAATCCAATCTTCTCCTATACTAGTCAAGAGCACTATTGAGACAGTTGACAGCACTATTGAGACAGTTGAGAGCATTATTGAGACAGTCAAGAGCACTATCAAGATAATCAAGAGCCCAACCAAGACAGTTGAGCTTATAATCAAGACAATATGCCTAAAACTGATTAGCAAAATGAACTTTAGGATCTTATCTGATTGCTTAGCAAATTTAGAGGCACTAACTCCAGATATATGAGATGGTTCTCACAGATTTAAGATCTTGACCCTCAATTTGCTAATCAGTGTTAGGTACAGTTAAAATTCCCCAACACTAATAGTTTTCCTTATAACTTGGGAAATAAAATAGCAAAAAATAAGCAAAAATATTTTAATATTCCTAGACTACTAAAGGGTGTCAGAACCGGTCTTTAACCAGTTAAAACTGGTTTTTAGCAGTTTTAATAATTTTCTAAATTTGCTAAAACTGTAACTGATCTATTAGTTCTTATCAGTTTCAGTTCAGTTCAGTTACAGTTCATATGAGGTCCAGTTCAGTTCAGTTTCAGTTTTTTTATCAGTTCCAGGACTGAACTTTTAAACACTAGTCTCAAAGTATGCCATCTTGATGCAAGGATCCAGGATGAGGCAGATAAAGTAGATACTTGTTATGAACTTTTCACCTTTACTGTACCGTGGACTGCTTACCCCACTATATTTACTCATTTTCCTCTCTGCCTTACTTCAGACTGATTACTGTACATACTGCCACTTGTATAGCTACCTACACTCTGATAACTCCTGCCTGATGTACTGATACATGCTGCCTCAAGTACTGATACTATGTGTAACTGTGCCCTATGATAGCTACTGATACTACTACTACCAGGACTGGTTGTGACTCCATCCTACTAGCATAGCTACTTGAGTGCTCCTATATATAAGACTGCCCTCTCTGATAGTTGAGCCTTAAGCTCGACTTCGTATCGAATCTACATTGTCATTGTCCCCTCTCACTTAGTGCCAGCCTAAGTGTCTCCTTCAAGACTTCCCCTCTCATCTCCTCACCTTGCTCGCACTTGGCTTGTCACTGAGAGCATTCCAATGCCTACTTAGTGCTATAAACTAAGATGTCTGCTGCTAGTTAGTCCTAAAGCAGTAATCATCGCATGCCCCAGCCTGGACCTCCACTCCATCCATTCCCATTCATGTTCTCACTCAAAGTGGTCCCCAGCCCATCTCACCGCTCATCATCCTGTGTCCCACTTATTGCTGATCACCCATCAGCTGTGTAGTGATCTACCAAGCACCTTATTTGTCTAACATCAGCACTACCACTGGATTGTTATATCCTTTGGATCTATGCCCACTATATTGCTCCCTATCTCTGTTGCCTATTCTTTCCTAGTTGTTGACTGAGTCAGTCAACTATCCTCTCCCTCTTATCTTACAATAGTTCATAGAACTACAACAAGTCACCCAGTATTGTGAATGGTCCATAGAGCTGTAACAATACTGCTGTTGTCGAGACTTCAGTACCACTTGTGAAGGTTTGCAAGGCTGGCCTCAATTGTGGGGACAATTGGTTGGTACTTTGATCTCTTGGCCATCTGCTTCCACTGCTGCTGTAATGCTTTGATAACAGGGAGTGCACAGTAAACAGTGGGTCAAGAGCCATGTGAAAAGGTTTGGCAAGAGAAGGCTGGCCCTTTCAGACCATTGCAAATGAGCTCGAATAAGCTCCATTCACCATCACTGAGACTAAACATTGCATATGATTTCAGAGGTTTGAGATTTGGGACCCTGTGTGTTACTGGCCTCTGGGTCTGGCCCGGTGTAAGTTCTGGAACCGGCCTCATGTTTGTCTCGTGTTCTGTTATCTGTATGATATTAGGGTTCTGTCATGTCCACCTTGTGTTTGCCTTGCATTTGAGTTGTGTTGTATTGTTACTGATGGCTGTATGCCTCATGGAGGCCTTGCTGTAGTAGCATGTTTCATGGTTACCTAAGCAGTCCATAAGTAGTATATAAGCTACACCTTGCTGTCTCTAAGATGGCAAGTTGAGTCTCCTGTCTCAGTAGTCTCAATATACTTCTCTTCTCCATCTTCCCTTTGGGTGGCTGTTGGTTGAACTACCATCTAGCAGGAACCCTTGTCTCTAGAAGTCTTGGACAACACTTCAGAGTCGTCTCTCTCATCCTCATTATTGACTTAGTGCATCTCGAGCACTACTTAGCAGTTAGGCTATCCCTTTGAGCTTAGTCTTTTGTTGACTGCACCATGTGGCGGTGACACTGTGGTTATCATCAGCGAGAAGTGTGAACATATTGCAAGCGGGGTGGACATTGAGCATATGGTTGATGAGGTCATAAAGTGAAGCCCAGCACATATGGACCCATTTGAGAAGTTGAAGTGGCTTGAGACTCTCGTCCTTGCAGAGTTTTTGGAAAAATGCACAGGCTTGCAGGGAGGAGCAGACCTGGTTAACAAATGCCAAGACCTTACCCAGCAAGTTGGCAGGATCGAAATCGGTATCATCACCTGCCACATCAACATTGGCAGCAGGATCCTCAACGTCATTTTCATCGATGGTGTCAGCACCCAGCTTTAAGGATAATGCCAACTTGATAGACACCATTGGTGCTGGTCCCATTTTGCTGATGAAAGCCCAGGATGCGCAGTGAATGGCATGTTCCATACAGCATGCACGCTGCTCCTTTGCAACCCACTTCTTGAGGGTAGGATTGATGGTCTTGGCTATAACAGCAATCACTTTGTCACATACAGTGGACCCATTAGCAGTACCCCAGCTGAGTTTATCAGGATCGGCCAGTCTATACTCATTGAGGATATTGAGAAGGAGCACACCGGTGTTGGCCCCAGAATAATTACCAACAATCTCCCAAAATGCAAGGATTTGTTTGCGCACAACCCACTCAGTGTTGATCCAATGAGCTGTCACAGTCAGGTAGAGGTCATAGGCATGCAAGGTGCCTGCGTTGAATGTGAAGGACACCCTGCTGTCAAGTGACTTGAACTGATTGCCAAGTAGACCCTTGACACTTAGGGGGTGACATGGGTAACCCTTGGGTATAAAATCTCAAACCCTTACCCTTACCCTTCATACCCTTACCCATATGGGTAAGGGTATGTACCCATACCCATATTGCCAAGGGTTTGTTAAGGGTATAAGGGTTTTGTTAAGGGTATGAGAATTTGTCAAGGATATAAGGGTTTTTTATAAAAGTCAATACATTTGGGTCAAAATTAAGATAAAAAGTGATAATAACTAGGGTGTTTACTATTTATACTATCAACTAAACTTCTTTATAAATATAATAAGGCAAATATAACATTGAAAACCCTTTAAATATAAAATAAATTGATAAAAATCTTTGATATAATGTTCTAAAACTAGAAAAATCATGGAATATTATTATGTAAGCATACCCTTATACCCTTAGTAAACCCTTAAGGGTATGCAAGGGTATGAACTTCCATACCCATACCTATAACCTTATACCCTTACACCTATATACCCAAGGGTTTACCCATACCCATGTTACACCCTATTGACACTGATGGATTTGCTGTAAATCTCATCTGTGAGAGTTGTTCAGCTGGGGATGTCATGGGGGACCATGGATGGGTGAAGATAGTTGAGGAGGCCCTTGAACAACTCCTTCTTGATGACTGAGAATGACTGAAAACTTAGAGATTAGTAGGTAGGGTATAAAAAACAGATAAGCATGGACCTGATTATCAAGGATGACCCACTTGCAAAGATGCAAGAGAAGTCCTTCGCAATGAAATGGGGATACTGAAGAGGTCCAGACAATAAACAAGCTGAGATCGCTCTGCATGCTTATGGAATCACCCTCCTTCATTTCAGGGCTCTTCGCAACAGCAGGGACATTGTTCTTCTTGCAGATCTCACAGTAGTATTAGTAGTGCTCACCACCCTGGCTAGTAAAATGTGCATGGAGGGTCAATGTCAAATTTGAGAACTTGTAGAACCCTGTCCCAATGGATAGCTTATGATTCTTCCTGTAGATCGTGATTAAGACAGGCAGAAGAGAAGCATTGTTGTACGCACTTGCAGAGAACACACCACCACCTGTGCATGACTTTGCCATCCTTGTGGCACACACCCAACTTGTATATGAGGTTGAGGTCGGCCCGGCGCTTGTCCTTGCTACAGACACAGTGGCTACTCCTATGTTTCTGTGGTAGATATGTCAGTGGATCATAGATGTGTCAATAACAGGGGAATAACTTACACATTTGTCCTTGAAGGTCAGATCACCCTCATCACTGTCACCATCACCATCACTGTCACTATCATCATCACTATCATTGTCGTCAGAACCCAAGCCCTGATCATCACTGCTATCACCCATCTCAGGCTCAGAATCAATGGAGATGACAGGGGCTTGGGCCTTTCTCACCCTCAACTCTTGAGGGGGTGGCATATCATTATCTGGGTGGCTTCATTTCTGGCTGCTCTTGCATTGGGCCTTGGTGGCAGCTTTAGTGGGTGGTTTACCCATGACAGATATGTTGATCACTATTTTTGGATGGCCACATAGCTGTCGGACACAATCGGAAGGGCCAGCAGAGGAGGTAGGAGTGATGGGATCGAGTGGAGTGGATGTAGTCGATGAATCAGGGGGACCTTGGCCAATAGGATACTTGTCGTCAGCATTATGGTAAAAGACATAATCCATAGGGGATGCAGCCATGTTGAATGCGAGCATGCAGATGGAGGTTGAGAAAAAAAATGCCAATGTGTTCATCCAAAGTCCAAAGCCCATTTAGGTTTGCAAGCCAGCACATGCTAAACCATTTGAGGTGAAAAGAAGTTGCCCAAACCAGAGATGGATGGTCACAAATAAGTCCAAAGTGTTACCAGCCTCTGGGTCTGGCCCAGTGTAAGTTCTGGAACCAGCCTTGTGTCTGCCTCATATACAATTATTAGGGTTGCCTTGTGTTCTTGTCATGTTGGCCTTATGCTAACCTTGCATTTGAGTCGTGTTCTAGTGTTCCTTATGGCTGTACACCTCATGGAGGCCTTGTGTTGTTTGTATTACTAAGCAGTCCATAAGTAGTATATAAGCTACGCCTTGCTGTCTCTAAGATGGCAAGTTAAGTCTCCTGTCTCAGTAGTCTCAATATACTTCTCTTCTGCATCTATACTGTGGGTGGCTATAGGATTCATTCCTATTTAGTGGGAACCCTTACCAGTGAAAGCCTTGGATGACACTTCAGAGTTATCTCTCTTATCCTCATAATTGACATAGTGCGCCTTGAGCACTATCTGGCAGTCAGACTATCCCTTCGAGCTTAGTCTATTGTCGACTGCACTATGTGGTGGTGACACAAAGTCCAAAGTCCCATTGAGGTTGCTCATAAGCTAGCCAAAACTGTTTGAAACCTAAGCCAAACCATTTGGCATGACCAGAAAGTGCCCAAACCTAAGACCAAACCATCTTGCTGATTGTGGGAAATCTCCAAACTGAAACCAAAACTTCTGGTTTTAGTTCAGTTTAAACTGGGTTTGTATCAGTTTGAAACTGAAGTTCCCCAACACTAGTATGAGTCACATGAGTCTAGGGTGTAGCACGGGTACGGGCCAACCCGCGGTATACAGCCCACAGGTTTGGCGGGTACAGGTACAGGTGCCGAAATGTGCTACCTGTGGCACACCGTACCCGTTTTGGCGGTGTCATGGGTTTCAAATGTCTTGGGTATCACCAACAATTCGAGAATTCATTCAAT
>QFEY01001339.1:0-15406 GCA_003316435.1 Russula virescens
GTATAAGCTGTAACATCTGGCATAAAGTGCGCTAGGTACTGTACTAGCCCGAGAAAGTGTTGTACATCTTTGTGATTGCAGGGTGTCCACCAATCACATATGCGTGCCATTTTATCGGAATCTGCATGGACTCCCCGATCATCTATCCGATGTCTGAGGCAATCCATGCTCTGTGAATATAGATCACACTTATCTTTCTCAAGATAGAGCTGGTGTTTTCATAATGTCTTGAATACATAATCGAGATGCTTTTCGTGATCTTCCAAGGTATCGCTAAAGATGAACAGATCATCTAAGTACGCATATACAAAGATCCCTATGACATCATGGAAGATTGCTGTCATCAATCGTAGGAAGGTAGCAGGGGCATTACAGTCACCCTGCTGCATGACATTACTCTCATAAGTCCCGAAGACTGTGGCAAATGCAGTTTTGTGCACATCTTCTGGGTCAATTCTGACTTGTTCATATGCATTAGATAGATCGATCTTAGATCAGTATTTTGTGCGTGCTATGTCCATCCAGATCTGATCTTGATCTGGAAATGGTGTGACATCTTTATGCATATTATCATTATGCTGGCGGCAGTCCATAACTGTCCGTAGTTTGCCAGACTTCTTTAGGATGCACAGTAAGGGTGCTGCTTGTGAGACTGCCTTGGGGGTCCACCAGTCATTATCCACATACTGGCATAGCTTCTCCATAAGTTTGGGCCATATCGCCTCAGGGCAGCGCAGCAGTCGATAAGTATATCGTTTATCATTATCAATCAGTGGAATCTTGTGATTGATTTCACGTAGTGGTGGCAACCCCAGTGGGGAGCCATTCATTATATCTGAGTATTTTGCGAACCAGTGTTCGCGGCATGTCTGAGGATCAGTCTTAGTCTTATTATTCTGTGAAGTGGTGTCCATCAGGTGGACGCGTTTCTCCTCCTGTCCCTCTCTCAGAAGGGGTAGTGAGCTCTGACTACAGTTTAGTATGGTCCTTGAGGGATCCGTAGGTTGGGGCGCAAGTCAATGAGTAGATTTCACAGTAGATCTCCCAGATGATGTGGAGATCTTACCTCGTGTTGATCGCTTCCGGGAGATCATAAGATCTTCCTGTCCTGCAGATAATGTCGAGACAACCTGACCCTGATAAGATAGGGTGTCATGACCGAAATCTAATACTAGTCCGTGTTTCCACATAAACGGAGTACCAATAATCATATCATAACGATCTATGTTGACCACATCTAGATAGGCATCACTATCTTTGATCGGACCGAGCTCGAGGGATGTCCTTGAGCCAAAATTAATCATCGATTGGCTTCCGATGGTACCTAATTGTAGCACAACGGGATTATCCAATTGCATTACGTCTAGCTTGGCTACATGGGCAAAATCATGCGTAATGGATATGGTAGTGCTCCCCAAGTCTAATAAAGCGTATGCTTCAAGGCTGTTGACCTTGATCAACGTGGCCATGCATCTACGATCGCAATCAGACTTGCATGGGCGCTCTCCGGTCGTGTAGTTCCGGCGTTGGGCCAATCTGAACTCACGATCATTGGCCTGATCTTCGATGCATGCGGCCACTATACATGTGATTGCCTCTGGGCTGATGTGTACAGGGTCTGATCCATCTGTCCAATCATCTGGGCGATGTAGGTAATCTCCAAAGTCCAGGGAGACACTTTCGGAAGGTGTGTCATTACACTTTGAATAGGTGCTTATGTCCAGGATGTCTGGAGACGAAGGCCTGGATATCTCATCGAGATTATCATATTCTTCTTGGGTCATTGGCGGTCGGCCGTGTAACTGAGCCTCTAGATCTATACATTTCCGCGCTAGGCGGATACAGTTATCCTGGAGGAGCTCTTCATTAACCCTTAGGGCATTACTTAGACGTTCCTGCTCTAGTTCTCTCTCCAGTTCCCTGTACTGTGATACTACGTGTTCATTAACTTTACGCAGTGCCATTAACTGCATTGACAATCTGTGGTTTTGGCGCTCCAATTCTTCATTAAGAGCACCCAGGGTTACTGCCTGTGCTTTGCCAGGTATCAGGTGCCTTCCTTCATGGGCCATTGTCCAGCCAACCCTAAGTAGATCCAATTCAAACTTGTCCCTGGTTCTCCAGGCGAAGGACCTGTCTCCTTCAAGCAGTTCTGCTGTCAATAGGTGTTCTTTGTAGTTAGTGCAAGTGGTACAGTTGCGCTGGTGGGTAATCCCATAACACGGTGTAAATTCCAGCGTATCAAATGGGATTAGGGGCGCAGTTTGATATAATCTTCGTACCAGATCTCTGCGAGGTTTCCAATCTGCATCTTCCAGTTGGATCTGGGCATTTGTCGCGCTAACCTCTCCTTTGTGCATAGCTCTGATGTACTCAAGGTCAGAGTCATCAGCATTGATCTGGTTCGGTTTATCATCATTTAGAGATGTCTCTAACTGCATGCAAGTGTCCTCATCGTCGAGAGATAATTCCCTCAGCCATATGGTCTGCGCGTGGCTGGTCAGCCCGGTGACAGTTTCACTCAGCCGTATAGCCTGTGGCCGATCTGTGGTCTCTGTTCCGCACTGTGTTGGCCGTGTAGAGCACAATCGGCCTTCCAGCTCGGTACAATACTGGGCCATCTGTTCACACTGCGATTGCAGTAGATCGAACTCTCTGTTCCTCAATTCAAGGTCGAGGCGCTCAAGTCCGAGGGTCTCTTCGAGATCCCTGCATTTCTTGGTGGCGTGCTGATTGATTTGACACAAGGCTTCCACCTCAATTGTAAGTTTATGATTCTCGCGCTCCAGGGTTTCGACCAGAGCACTGAGAGGATTTGTATGAGCTTCCTGTGGGTCGCTAGATGATCTTTGCTCTCCGGCGAGTGCTATGGTCTGTCCCAAAGATACAAGATCTTGTTCAAACTTATCACGAGCTTTCCAAGTGAAGGAGTCACCTTCCTCGATGGCTTTTGCAACCAGGATATGCTCCTTAAAGCTGGCACAAGTACCGCATCCGTGGATGTGTGTAACGCCATATTTCGGTGTGAACTCAAGCATGTCATGGGGCATCCAAGGGGCGCGCTCATAGCGCACGCATATCGCATCTCGTTGGGATCCCCAATCTATATCGCTTAGTTGGGGAGGAGTAGTACTGGCTTCAGTCTCGTCCTCATGCATCACCCTGATGCATTCTGTATCTGAATGATCATCTTCTGATGGCATTGCATATCCGTCATACTCTTCGTAAGATGATCTCTCACTGTCATACTGCGAGCCTTCAGGGCAATCTGAGTGACCCGATTGCTCGGAATCTTCATCATTGTCATCTGATTTATCTTCAGTGTTTGTAACTTCACTGATTTCCTCAGGATTCTCCGATGTCTTATTATCATCGGGTTGATCATTCTCAGATCTGTCATCGATCACTTGTGCAGTGAACATCTGACGCTGCACAGGTTTCTTGTATTGAGGGCACTTAGGATCGGTTGCAATGTGGCCAACTTTGCCACACTTATAGCATGTAAGTTTCGATGTATCTCCTTTCCCTGTTTGGGAAGGTTTAGTAGAAGATGGTTTAGATCCTGGTTTCTGAGATGATGTATTTCTCTTATCGTCACTCCAGCCTGATTGCTTTCTGGTCGGAGGGTTACATAGGCATGGGCGATCGCTAGATCGTGTAGATCTTTGAGGTGCAGATCCTGTATTGCCAGGTGTCCCTGGCATGTTCTGTCCTTCAGATCTACGTCCTGATCTGATTGAGATAAGGGTTTTCTCAAGGTGTCGTGCCTTGGTTACAATCTCATTGATTGAGCTGTGTTCGGCCGATACACCATCATAGAGCACCAGATGAGTCCTGAGCTCCGATGGCATTCCATTGAGCAGTCTCCGTTTGAATGAATATTTGTCTGGATACTGCGTGAGACATCCTGCCCACATTAAGAGTTTGCGATGGAAGGCTGTTATGCCTTCCTCTTGGGAGTACTTGACTTGAGCATACTTCCTTACTGCTTGTTGGGCTGTAGCAGTAGTTATGAACGCTCTAAATATCCCTGTAACTACTGACTCAAATGTCCAATCGCAAATCACTCGCAATGGGCGTTCAACTTCATGGTTAAACCAACGTTCTGCCTTTCCTTTAAGGCAAGTTCCTGTGACTAGAATACGATCTGCATCTCGATTGTCTGCCGTGAGGTGATTAAGCTTAAAGTGGTGCAGTAGACTCTGCAGCCAGTTATCTAATTTGTCAAAGTCATCCTCACCAGCGTAGGCTTCTGGCAATTTAGCCCGAAGTCCTTTAATCTCAGGTAGATTCTCCGGGATCCCGGCTAGGGATTCCCTGATGTGCTGTATGAGGTTAGCAATCATCTCCGCCTCATGATCTACGTATAGATGTCCTGGTGTGCCTATGGCTGGCACCAGTGGAATGTAAGGAGTTGCCAATGTAATTGGTCTATTAGCCCTAGGGACTCTAGGAACTGCGATCTGTGCAGGAGCTGCAGCAATCTGCAGTGCTTGGACGATCTGTGGCCCTGGCTGACTCTGCCCGGCCATGTATTGGCCACTCGCCACCTGATGCATTTGAGGTGCGGCCGATGATCTTTGTTGTTGCTGGCGTGCTCTGGCTACCCTACGGGCGTAGTCTATATCCAAAGTGTGTGGGACTTGCTCTGGTGGTATTGCCTGTATCATTGGTGGCAGGAGATCCACCTGATCTGATCTGTCAGAGCTCTCAGGGCTCTGCGATCTGTCTTCCTCCTGGATAAACTGAGGTTCTTCGGGGATGGTTTGTACTTCCCCAGTCCTTCTTTGTGTCCAGGGAGGTGGACCTAGGCCTCTGCCTCGAGGACCTCGGAAGGAATGCATGCTTGATCTGGCCATCGATGCGATGTAGCACCTATGGAACTGGTTTTGCTCTTCTTCTCGATCGACCCCCGTAGTATTTGGGGTCAAGGGGATCTCACTGAGGTCCCTCTCTTCTTCTTTGATTGCAGGGATTGGGGACTCATCCTCTGTAGATCCTTCAGTCTGAGTAGGATATGAGCTTCTTAGGGAGGCAAACCGTGCTTGGGCACTACGGCGCCTTTCAAAGTCTGCTGTTCCTTCATCGGATCCACGATCAGCATGGATTGCCTGGCTAGCCAGAGTGCACGGCGAGATCATTGGTGTGCTCTTGCTACTGGTCTGGGGATCTACACTACTAAGTCTCTGCTGCATCTCTTGGAATGCCTGCACTGCATCATTGGCGCGATGATAAGTATTAATTGATCTCTGTTTTAGAACAGCTTGATCAGTCATCTGTGATTGCACCTCATGCACAGTATCTCTTGCTAGTCCAGCCCATTTAAGCATATCTGCTTTCAATTCCTCGTGAATCTTATTAGTGCGTGCTAGCTGGGATACCAAGCTCTGCTCGCTTCTTTGGGGGCTACCAGGTCCCCTTGCTACGATCCATCTCAGGATCGTTATCACGATAGCGATCAAGTGAAGTTCTGGTATTCAAGTAAATCAGCAGAGGGAGCAGAGCTCTACCTATGCATCAGGTAGTCTTGTAATAGGACTGAATGTGGTCCTAAGTCGAGTGAAGTCACGTGATGCCTAATTAGGTAGGAGACCGGGCTGGGAAGGTCCGGGACAGGTGGTGCACAGACAAGTTGATTGATATAGCTCAATCACTAAGCTCCGTACGACTTGCAAGTGAACACAAGTCAAAAGTAAATGATCAGAAGTGAAGAGGGCCTTGGATGTGCACACAGGAGAGTAGAAGCAATGAGACGATATCTGAGTTAACTCAGGCTTAGGGCCTAAGTTCAGTACTAGTGCAGGTATAAATACAAGTATTTTACTGGATGACTAATCAGTCTTGCTAAGTGGTTAGCTAAGCTGACTAAGTGTGATCAGTAATGCCAAGTAATCAATCAAGTAATCGAGGTAAGCAGACAGGGAAGATCAGTAAGTAATGAGTCAGCGAGCAACAGTGATATAGTAAGTGAGCTGATGAATCAACAAGTGATCAGTAAGTAATCTGACAAACAGATGACTTCAAGCTGAGTAACAGTACAGTAATCAGGTCATGAGAACAAGTGCAGCGACAAAGGAACAGCAATCAGTACAGTAATAGAACGATAAGAAGGAGAATGTAGCAGAAGGTTCTGGAAGTCACATGATGTGACATGTGATCAGTCATGTGAGTGATCACCTGATGCAGCACCTGACCAGTCATGTGACTGGTTGCTTGACAAGACATGTGATCTGTCATGTGACAGATCATGTGAGGGTTCTGGAGTTTCTGGATAAGACACGAAAGGCAAGGAGCTCCAGAGGTTTTGCTGGGTGGTACAGTCAAGGGTACAGGAGGGGTCCGTAGGAGGACCAGGGTCGGAGCTTGTAACACCCCTGTAGGAGAACTCATAGCTAGCACATTGTTTTCCCTTATCCTGACAGATGTCAGGAGATGGGGATCTTCCCCCGGGTGCAGTAATATAAGGTCCACTACTTATAGGGCCCCTGGAAGAGGCAAAGCTTATAGGGGCAGTCGTAAAGGACTGTTCCTTCTCGAACTGAGTCTCTTCTGGTATTTCACAGATGATATCTTTTTTGCTTTCTTCAAGGTACTGGAGTTGGTCTGACTCCTCAGATTGCCTCATCTCTTCCTGGGAAGGTTCAGCAATGGATACTTGCTGGGTTGGTTCAGTCATGGCAGTAGCTTCGGAGTGTGTTACTGCTCCCTGTGTCTCAATCTGGGGTTGCTCTTCGCTAGGAAGGGCAGGCTGTATTGTTGACTGTAAGTTGCACTCCTCCATGCGGTGGGCATGGGCGGCGTGTGTATTTCTGGCTGGGGGTCCTTTGCTGGGGGACATGGGGGTAGTCTTTCGACAATAAAGTTTTGTATGGGGGTTCAAAAAAGTGTAACACTTTATACACGAGCGTAGCTCTAGTGTATCAAGTGTTAGTAGATAGATAATAAAGGTGTTGAGACTTGAAAACTCCTCAAGAGCATCAGGCAACTGAACCAGCCAAATCATTGGGGTTTATTGCACAAAGCTACATAGAGGGGTAAGTCTGCCCTCTATCAAAGAGGGCCTACAGTTTAAATACAAGATATTTCTACCCTAATTCTACATAAGTACATTTCCGAACAGTCCTCAATCTTCCTAGCGATCTTCCGATTGCTCACTATAGGTGCCCTGTGTTTCAGGGCTCTTTGGGGCCTTGTCGGGCCCTTCTGTATTCAGGGCAGCCCACCCCGGCAGGGCATGCTGCCGGCTTTCAGTGTGCAACGCTTGAACCGCATTGCAGGGCCAGTGCATGAGTACACACACGCTATACAGCCGAGCCAGTCAGGCCAGGCCGTCTATTCCTTAGGTGCGAGGTACACATGCAGCAATAGTCCTTGCAGTATTATCGCTACTCTGTATTTCCTTTTCATTCTGATATTACAGGGACATATTCAGGGCACACTTGTTTCAGTGTGTAATGAGGAATTTGATCCGCGTTGCCTAGAAGGCTCTGTGGTGTATGTATATCGGCCTTTGCCCAATATGGGCATAGGGCCAGTCCATTTGGACCGCTTATCAACTCGCATCATCCCTATACGAGCCACACCGGCCGTATAGTGGCTACGCATTTATTGGCTAATTACTCTTGCTCATGCAGTTGTAACACATCGTAAGGCGTCCATATATGGCCACCTTACACCGAAGCACGGTGACCTTTAGTTGTAGATATTAGCATGCTATGATAATATTGCCTTACGGTTCTTCTTGATCATCAACCGTGCTGTCATCAATACAAATATTCGTTCATACGTCTTGCCGCAATTGGCAAGGCATAACAGTAACTACACAAGAAAATATGTTTCTTCTCCTAACGACACCTAATATGAAATTTCAGTCATGTTGTTGCGGGCTGCTGGGTCTGCGACATAGCCCAGGCTGCAGCATCGGCGCCAAGCTCGACGAGGAACCGTATCACATCCGTGTGATTATGTTTCTGTGCCAAATACAAGGGCGTCGACCCGTCCTTAGCCCGTGCTGTCACATCAGCGCCATGCCGGACAAGGAGTCGTGCAGCCTCCACATGGTCACATTGTGACGCCCCATACGGCCATGTGAAGTCATGCTCGTCCTGGGCTGTTGCATCAGCACTTTCGTCGGTGAGAAACTGTATGGTACCTACATGACTATATTGCGATGCACTATGCAGCGGTGTTAGTCCATCATTATCTAGGGCTGTCACGTCGACACCGAGTTCGATGAGGAACTGTGAGAGGCAGAGGTGACCAGTCCGTGACGCGTGATGCAACGGTGTCGACCCGTCGTCATCCCGGGCTGTTGCGTCGGCGCCGTGTTCGATAAGGAATATTGCAACATCGAGATATTGCCAAGGCGTTCGCGATGCTTCATGCAGTGGTGTCGACCTGTTATTGTCTAGTGCCGTCGCATCGGCGCCATGCTCGACGAGGAAGCGTGCGAGGCATAGGTGACCATATCGCGATGCTTCATGCAACGGTGTTGACCCGGCATTATCATGAACTGTCACGTCGGCGCCGTGGTCAACGAGGAACCGTGAGAGATCCAGGAAACCAAGTTGTGATGCCAGATGCAGCGGTGTTGACCCATCCTTGGTGCACGCTGCCACGTCGGCGCCGCGCTCGATAAGGAACTGCGCGAGTTCCACAAAGCCATATCGCAACGCTATATGCAGCGGTGTCGACCCATCCTTGTCCTGGGCTTTCACATCGGCACCATGCTCAACGAGGAACCATGCCCGGAACTCATTTTCCCACTGCGATTGCGAAACCAGATGCAGCGGTGTTGACCCATTCTTGTCCTGGGCATTCACGTCGGCGCCATGGTCGATGAGGGACCGTGCGATGTCCACATTTCCGCCAAGATGCAGAGGCGTTGACCCATCGTTGTTCTGAGCTGTCACGCTGACACCATGCCCGACGAAGAACCGTGCGATGTCCACATTTTCACCTCGCGAGGCATGATGCAGTGGTGTCTCCCCATTGTTATCCAGAGCTGTCGCGTCGGCGCCGTATTCGACAAGGAGCTGTGCAAGGTCTACATTTCCTGAATAAAACTGCGACGCTCGATGCAATGGTGTTGACCCGTTATTTTCCCGGGCTGTCACATCGGCGCCGTGTTCGACGAGAAATCGTGCGATATCCATATTTCCGCTTCGTGATGCCACATGCAGTGGCGTCAACCCACCTCCGTCCCGGGCTGTCACGTCTGCTCCGTGATCGACAAGTAGCTGTGCGAGATCTAGGTGGCCGTCTTCGGACACTTTATGCAGCAGGGTCCGTCCGCCATCACCGTCCTGGGCTGTTGCATCGGCACCGTGCTCGACGAGGACTCGTACGACGTTCTTGTAACCAGATTGCAATGCCAGATGCAGCAATTGCGAGCTGTCCTTGTCCTGCGCTATTGTATCGGCGGCGTGCTCGACGAGAATGCCTGCGACATCCACATGATGGCTTAGCAATGCACAATGCAGCGGTGTCGACCAATCTTTGTTCCGGGCTGCCACATCGGCGCCGTGCTCAATGAGTAACCTTGCGACATCTACATAACCAGATAGCGACGCGCTATGCAACGGTGTCGATCCGTCGTCGCTTCGGGCTGTCAGGTCGGCGCCGTGTTCAACGAGTACCCTTGCAACATCTACATGGCCAAATATCGATGCGCTATGTAGTGGTGTCAACCCGTCTTTGGTTCGGGCTGTCAGGTCGGCGCCGTGCTCGACAAGGAGTCGTGCGAGACTAACTTGCGATGTATCATGTAGCGGTGTCGACCAACGGTTGTCTTGGGCTATCGGATCGGCACCTAACTTGATGAGGAGTTGTGAGACATCTACGTGGCCATGTCGCGATGCGCAATGTAATGGTGTCTGCCCGTCCTTGTCCCGGGCTGATAAGTCGGCACCATGCTCTACGAGGACATGTGTAATTTCCTCATGTCCCATTTCCGAAGCTAGGTGCAAAGGGGTTGACTCTTGCGCGCCACGAGAATGCACGTACTGTGAGTGCTCGGTGACCAAAAATTTCACAGCAGTGTACAAGCCGCAAAATGTGGCATAATGTAAGGGGGTTTCGGAAGGTGGCCACAGAATTTCGATTTGTCCTCGGGACACCGGAATTGGGTCAAAGATACGGGTCCAAATCGCAAGGTGTCGCCTTTTAGGGTCAAACAGCCGCTTCATTCCCTCTTCTGCATATTCCGACACACCCTCTAAGCGGGCATGCTGAAACCAGCACTGAGCAGCATATTGAGCTAAAGGAAATTTCACCAAGCCGTCTCCAGTGACGTTTTCGTCTAGGTGCAACAGCATACCCAGACATGCCTGCGCCACTATGGCATGAGCAGGTACCATAGAAACATGGTAACGGCGGGAAATAGTGTCACAGCTTTCGGAAAAGCGGGTAGATGTCAGGAATTCTTTGACTGAAAGATGTGAAAATTGAATGACTTGGGAGGGGTAGAAAGAGTCGTCATAAACAAGGGAGAGTAAGGTGGAGCACGTGGACAGCACGGCTTCTAGCGGATCGTCCAGGCGCCAATCCTCGCGAAATGTTGGAATGGACCCTTCGTTGAAATCAAACGCGAGAAACTCCGCCAATTCCTCAATACGAAGTGGCCTCGAAGCGACAGCGACACATTGAAACAGTCTGTGGGCGAGTTCCCAGTCCGCCTCCTTGATCTCTCCCAACGTCCGCTCATACGTCTCATCGAGCGTCTTTGGCAATTCGGCCAGCGCATGGCGAATGCGCCCCGGGTGGCAGCCTCGAAGATAGACAAGTTGACAATATACCCAACGGAACCTACATCATTAGTCTGAGCGAGATCGCCAACAAATCAAATATTGGTTGCTTACATGCCGTTGGCGCGCTCTGTGAGGACATCGATAACCAGTCGCTTGTCTTCCTGTTTCCACCTTCGGTTCTTCGGATCCGAGTTCACCACAGACTTGATGTAGTTCTCGATGTCCTCCAGCTGTCCTCTCTCGTCGTGTATCGAGATTGAACGAAAGGCTAAGGGTTGAAGAGCGAGTTTAATGTCGATCTCAGGTCGGCTGGTGACACATAAGCGCAGGTTCCTGAGTCGTGACTCGATAAGATGTTCTGCGAGCGTTAATACTTCCTCGCGAGGGGATGGCATAGCGGAGTTGTCAGGACATTCATCCAAGGCATCGATGACCAGAAAGACAGGAGCTTGTCCCGGCAGTTCCAGTAGCTCCTTCATACAGCGGAGAAGTTCATCGTTGCTGGGATTTTGTGCACCATTGAGGTGTGTTGAATAGAAAGAAGAAAGGATATCATGGTAGGAATCGGATTGGGCACAAAGCTGGAAGAGCACCGAGGAGAGGAGCCCACGGAGGTCCCTCTTTTGATCCTCCCGAAAATCATGGTAGTAAAACGCCAGTGATGCAAGACCGGATTTCCGCATGACCTCGATCTCTTGTATGATTGTGGAACTGGCCAGCATCGTAAGTTCTCAGGAAGAGAATGTCGAAGACTTGACACACCAAAGTACACTCTTCCCTGCGCCAGCTATGACAGAAGAAAACCATGAACTTGTGAGGCAGAGTAGGCGTTGGGTGACGACCTACGTTTCCCATGAATCCATAATAGTGAACTCGCTCCTGATTCCTTCCATTCTGCGAGCGTGTCACCCTGAATGAACCATGTCCCTGTGCCATCGTGCCGCGATTGATAGGCAATGTTGTAATTTTTCCATGGATCAGGGGGGGAGAGCCATCGTTGAATCTCACATTGTAACTTGTCGCCTGCATGACAGTCTCGGTGATTCCAGCCAGTAATGGTGACAGTACGAAATAACTAACGTTTTGACTTGTTCTTGGCGCTCGCCATTTCATGCAGGATTTCTGGAGCTCAGTCAAGAACGGTGTCGTTTCTGAATCGCCAAAGAAACTTACCGAGGGTTTCCTGGGCACCCTCAATGGAGACCTTTCCATCTATATGGAATGACGTTTAACGAGGTGAATGCCAAGAAAACCGCGTTTCCTCACCGTTCATGGCCTCCGTCATATTTTGGACGAGGCTGTACACGACCTTGAGAGTCTCGGCTGCGGTTGTCCGGGCCTCATCTCGCGTGAGACGATCCAGTCTCTGCAAGATTGCCTCGACTTCCTTCTCTCCGAAACCTTTCTTTATAAATTTGACTGCGGTGTGTTCCATAAGATAACATGTTGGCACGAAGAGAATTGACTTACTTGATCGTCCTTGCTTGAGCTCTCTTGTCGCGAGAGCGAGTGTGGAAAGTAATTCCATTATAATGTTGACCACAATTTCGTCCATTGCCGGCGTAGGAGGGATCTCTGTATATATACCGAGACGACCAAGGAAATGTTCGATGGACTCAAGCAAGTCGACGAGCGCGTCATAGCTATCTATGACGGCCTTGGCCGCCTGGTTTGCTTGGGTGTCACAAAAATACCCATATATGTACTACGTTACGCACGTACATCAAGGAGAATGGCGAGACTGGCGTGAATTGCTTTCACTGGTGGGAATGACTTTGAAACCGTCAGAGTTGTGGCAAGACATTAGCGCCCGCTTACGTACAATGTCAACGGCGAGGGCTGTGGAAGCAAGCTTGGTTAAAATTGACACAGTATTCTTGATAGATTTCATGGCTCTATCGCGGCACCCCCGGGATTCACTGAAGGTCTTTGCTTGGAGTTGGAGAACAGCAGTGATGGACTCGACGGTGTCGCAACTCAGTAGTTGGATGGCGAGTGGATGTTCGGCCAATGTGACACCAGCCTTCATTTCATAAGTCCGCAAGGCAGACTCGAAGAGCTCGCAAAGACGGGTGGGTCCTGACTGTTCAGCCATATCACGAGTGGAAAAGAAACGCAGCCTTCGGAAGGGGAGCTGGTTCGCTGAAGAAATGATGGCGAACTACTAGTGGGATGTGGTAGGTAGAGGGCTTACCAGTGGGCGAGATGTATTCTGTATACGAACGCAGGTCCGAGCGCAAGGTAAATTGCCTGAAATAGATGGGCGCAAGTTGTAACTGAGCCGAGACTGAGCGCTGGGGCTTTTTTTGTTCTAAACATCAATTTCATCTCCTTCAAAATATCGTCCAGACGGTCCAGGTCACCGTAACCAGCCAGAATAATGCACTATTGTCTTTTCTCTCGCTCTTGTCATCGTTTTCAGATACAGACGGCCGTCATGGCTGACCAGTCTTAGAGTGTACACACATCATGACGCGAGACAATAAAAGCACTGCTACTGCACTGCTGTCGGAAGGTGACGGCAAACATTGCCAAACAGCGCTAATTTGATTTGGCTAGGCTACAGTTTTCGTTTTCACAGCCGTGGCGACATGGCCTGTCGACTGCCAGCGCAAGTATCACAACAGTCGGTCACAAGCCTGAGCTGACAAGTACCAACGCCTTTTTTGTTGTCTCGTCCCTTCGTTAAAACAGGCAAAACGTACGACACGAAGCAGACGCTACACCCAACGGCATAACGAGCGATGCGTGCTGCCACGCTCACTATGCCTTCATTGCCATATACGTTCTTCCAAGTTACGACTTCAAGCTCCTGAGGTTCGGCCCATCAAACTGGTGAGTCTTCAAATTACTTTACCTAACCCCTTTGCTTCCTCTGGATCCTACCCAACTAAAAGATGATATCCTGAACAGTGCATCGTCGCGTTCACGCTCCTCATCATGCCATTGCTCGCTTTCCTCGGCTTCACGAACGCCGCCCACGCATCGACAAACCATTGCGCTCTTTCTGCCTGGGAAATGCGACCAGAATCTTCTGCATTTTTGGCGTGGAGGAGCGAACTGGGCTCTACCACATATCGCTGTCGTCTTGATCTATACGACCCAAGTTCTCTTCCAGAGAGGATACTGACGAACATGGTTCTGCCGTCATTTTTCCCTGATGTTTATCATCTCCGTGCGTCCCCGCGGTATGTAAGTGAATTAATACAATCCCTGATTCCTCGGGCTGTACGTCTATCTCTTCCCCCATCCTCCCGTATTACTGACGCATATGTCATCTCCTAGAAAAAGACCTTCCAGCTCCACCCCATAGTTGTGCGGTCTTTCATTAGGCAATTTTCCTGGGTCTGGAATCAGTTCATACATCGCTCGCCACTTTGAAAAGTAATACTAGAGACTGGAGGTACAACACGAACTCGTTCCGTCTCCGCCTACTAGACCAAACCTGACACCATCACGGCAAACCTTTCGTGACCGATCTCGAGGTAGTATCAACCTCTTTCAGGGCAGGATCGATCTCTGTCGAGACTCCAACGAGGATGACGAGTTCGGTTCGTACACAGCGAACCTGATACGCCCCACCATCCAAGTTGTTCACCCAAGGCACAGCACCAATCAGGGTAACGTACGCGCGGGCGCTGGCGATGTTTGGGATGAGCGAGAGAAGTTGTTCGGGTTCGGTGAGGCTGACGAAGGTGATGACGAGGGGAGTGAGGATGAGAACGAGCGGATGAGTGAGCATGCTATGCCCACATCACCAGCATGGCTCAGTACCTGTACCGAGAACGTGCATGTCCTACATCTCGACTTGGATTTGGACTTGTTCGTCTTTGCTACTCCATTTGTCACCATCCAGTTTTATTACAGTGGGTTTATGAGAAGTTGTCGAATCAGAACTGGTCGTCACAAACACAGAAGTGGGATGTGAACGTGTATATCTGTTTATGGGATCACCCTCCCTTCCAACTGCCGTCGCTTGGGCGTTCGACTCCTAGGCTGGGGTCCAGACCACGTTCCTTGGTTCCTCCCTCCCACCACTCTTCATGACTTCGCACGCCTACTTCGACCTCCTGTCTCCCCCTGTCAGCCTCGACCTGCACAGAATGGATGGCCTCTTGCCCAGATACCAATTAACTTGGGTGTTAAGCTCGGCCTCGATGGCGGACGACCATGTACACAGCAGACACTCAGCGCCATGCTGCGCGTCGGATACTTGATGGACAGACTCGGTGGCACAATGAACAATACGGTTTGCTTGTAGTGATGCGGGGGATAATCGATAACCGATTGTCGAAGCACAAGGCGCCTCGCGACGGGTGGAGGTTCCTCATTACTAGCCATAGCGTCTTGGCTCGAGTCATCTTCTGGATCCGGCTCTGCGAACTTTATCTGAGTCTCGACCGTCATTACTGTCGCAGGCGAGACGTTCTCTTGGGTGGTCAGTGTGGAGTTGGGAAGTGGCTCGCAGAACTACGACGGGCATGTGTTAGCCCTATGTGCTGGGACAGTGACCACAAGAGGAACGCCATACCTTTCACAAATAGCCCTCTTTGTTCCAGAGGCTTTCGAATTTCGCGACTCGGGGTTCGATCTGACCAAGGCGAGGCGGTCATTCAGGCTGAAGGAGCTCTTTGCCAGCTTCGTGGAGCTCGGCCTTT
>QFEY01001340.1:0-10932 GCA_003316435.1 Russula virescens
TTGAAATCGGACTGTACCACGGTGGACTACGTCAAAATAGCTTTTGCAAGGAATCAGTTCATGTATTTCACCGCCTCTGTAAACACACAGATAGGGTACTTTATGGGTTTTTGAGTCAATTTCCAGCCCGGCTAAGCTATATTTCCCGAGTCTGTCTTTCGGTCTCAGTTGATGCGATCATTAAATCGGATTTGTAGCTGAGGGACTGGAGTAATGTGACTTCTCAGTACGTCCTGCTTAGGCTTCCTCGGCTTCCGTCCTGGATAGTGATGTGGCGGATCACGTTTTCCCCGAGAGCCCCAGCTATGGCTCAGCTCCCTGCTCGGACTAACAAAAACTCTGAGCCGGGCCCAACTGAACACAGAAAGTCATTTCGGCTCGGCTGAGTATTCCGAGTCTTACATCCTATGGTGGCGGTTCAGGTTTGCCCTGAGACTCGAAGCTCCGCTACGGCTCTACTCCCTGCCCGGCGGGCCGACAGAAAACCTGAGCCGCCCCAAACACCAAACACCAAAAGTCAGGTCTTGGCTCGGCCGGGCTTGGGCTTGGCTGGAGCTTTCTGAACCCCAGCCTCTTTACATGATTTCCGGGTTGTAGCTGCCGGACCACACACACCTCGACCTCTCAATAGTCGATATCCAGTTTCAGAGGAGGACCACATGATGGTAACACCATAAAAGACAAAGAGGAGACAAAGAGGATGTATAACGTGTAACGGCTGATTCGGAGCCGAAATGCGGGGAGCACATGCGTGTGAATCACACACACATATTTGCATGTGCGCTAGAGTAGTAACTCCAGCGCTTGCCCAAGTATTTGCACCAATCAGGGTCACCACGGCTGGTGCACATCGCGGTTTTACCACGAGCTTTGCTGAGTGCCTGCACGGAGCACTTCCCCTTGAAACTGTCCAGCGTTGGTGGCGACAAGATCAGGGTGCCGTGCTACAGTGACTACGCCAGACGAAGTACGATTTTAATTGGTGGACTCGGATGATCGAGCACTGGCAGGCCCTCAGTGCATTTACACAGACGACGCATGGCATTCTCAGGAGGTTCAGGAAGATGCCGGTTGTGTGGGATTTGGTGTGGGAGGTTGCATGATGCCAATCCGTGTCTCAAAAAGCCCTTGCGACCAACATCCTGAGTGCCTGTGGACAGAGCTGTCGGGACTCGGGGGTCGACCTCGACACAATCGGATCCGACTCTGGCCTTCTGCCCGTGACATAACAGTTATCTTGTAGTACACCTGCACCTCGCGCCCGAGCCGCTCCTGCATGAGCGCGACCTCGAGCTCTGGGTGTATGAAATTTTTGATGCGCCTGCACGCGCTGTACTGATTCAGTGGGCATGACGGCCGGCCTACAAAGGCAAACAGGCCCTAAGCCCGTGATATGTGCGGGGCTTGGCCCGGCTCACGGCTTTGACCCAGAGTCGCCGTATCGTTATACGTTGATGTTCCGATGGTATCTGAATAATTTAAATATACGAAACAATGTCCCTAATCAATTCCCGGTGGTCAAGTCACTTTGACAGACATTAACTGAGGGGCTTGCCCCGCAGAGCGACTTGAAAGAAGCAGGGAACGAGGCAGAGAGGCGGAGTGAGACAAGCAAACAGACCAAGTAACTGTGCCCTCAACGCACGTCCGAGTCAAGGAGAGGCCATTGACAAGTTCTGAGAATAGGCTGAGTACGACGGATCGGTTGATGCGATATTACAGCCTTTTTTGGGTGACAAGTCACCCGTGTAAAAAAACCGCACACATTCTTTTAAACGTATCTCTTCAGTATCAGTGAATCACCAGAACTTTTTTTAAAACTGCACCTATCAACTCACTGGAATGCAGGGATGATTGGCTTGATGGGCAGGCTTGAAATTTGAAGGTTTCGGATTTTGTGTGTTATCCGTGATTTTTCTGATAAATTTGCCCACGTGCGACAAGTCACGTGAGAAGGGTAGCAAATAATGAGCGCCTGTCACACGTGTCGGCCTGTGTCGTCGATGGAAGGCAAGGATGGACAGAACTTAAGTAGGCCACACCCAAAACGGAAGTGCCAGCGACTACTGGCCCTCAACAGACATCTGGGATAGGATGGTGGATGGGAGAGCACACCATGACATAGGTAGAGCTGGAGGCATCTTCAAACCCATTGAACATCAGGTAGACATCCAAATACTTTTTTGCTTATTTTTGTTCACTTTCTCTATGGCAAGTGAATATTTGACAAGTAGTCAGCTCCTTGCCAAAAGGAAAATCGTTTACTTGCACACTACTTGCTTACTTATTAATTTGTGGGGGGGATGTTTGAGGGTAAGGGCAACAAGTGGTAAGAGTACATTTGGCTAGTTGGATTGCATCAACATGATGAACAGGAGCAATGTGCTAAGTACTGGTCTGGAATATGCATCCCTTTTCCTGGCCATGATACTTTTTGAAGTGAATTTACTTGTTATGTGGATGTGCTTTTGAGATCTGCTCAGAACTTAGTCTGGCAAGTAGATGATATTACTTTTTGGTATTTTTTACAAGAAATTGCAAAAATTACAAAAAAATTAAGAAAAGTAGTTGGATGTCTACCTGATGAAGTACATTCACACCAGGTAGCAGAGGAGACAGGGATGTGGGTAATATACCTGCGCCTGCACCTTTTTTGTTTGTTTTTGCATCCAGTTGTCACTTTTCAGCTTTTCACGTGTATTCGAGCCGTGAGATACGGGATGATCTTCTCATATGTACGATTCCAACATCAAACGACTGAGCGTCAAGCTTACATTGGACAGTACTAATATCTCGTATACTGGAATATTACAGAGGTACGATCATAATTTATAGTACATGACGCGAGGTGGACTATCATTCATATATTTCAAGCGAAGGTCGAGTATAATACCAGGCTCAGGATTCACTAGTGCAATTCACAATTTCATCAGAGTCACTTCCTTTTCCGCCTCCAACAGTGCTTGAACTCGCTCATGTCTCGGCGTGAGAGTGACGCGATATGGCAGTGGTGTGCGTGCAGATGCCCCATCATATTCCTCGAGAGAAATAGGTTCCTCAGGAAGGGACCGGATCTCATAAGCCCAGAGGAGCCGTGAGACCGCAAGCCACAGCTCCCGTTCTGCGATGTGAATAGCTGGACAGATGCGGCGACTGTAGCACAAAATAAGAAGAAAAAAAATAGAATCAGATCAATGGGCAAGTCCGTGCGGATTGACGAGACAGGCTGAGAACCACATCAGTACGTACCCCGCACCAAACGCCCAATGGTCTCTGTCCATCGCGTTGGGGAGCCTGCTTGATTCAGAAGATGTCAATGTGTCTCCCAGGAAGCGATCAGGGTTGAAAACGAATCTGTCATGGAATAGCCATCTCAGCTTCTAAGTGGGATAAATGAGGGAAACGCAGGTGCGTACGCGTCTGGATACTTCTCCTCGTTGTGATGGATGTCGTAGCAGTTCAGAATGACCCCTGTATTTTTTGGGATGTACATCCCATTGTATACAAAGTCTTCTGTCGAATAGTGTGGCGGCGTTATCCAAAATGGCGAATGGGAACGCAGCACCTGAAAGGACAGTTGATTTGTGAGATGAGAAACAAATTCGTCAAGTGTCACAGCACACCTCTTTGATGATAGCACGGATGTACGGAAGTTGCTGCTCATTCTCTGCACTTGGCCAATAGTCTCTGCCAATCACCTTGTCTAGTTCTGCATGAGCACGAGCTTGGATTTCTGGATGTGACGTGATGAGAGCCAGGAACCAGAGGATGACGCCCGAAGTCTAAAAAGGACCATTGTTGGGTTTAACTGCGATACTTTGACTGGATAGATCCTACCGAATGGACGCCGCCGAGTGTGAAGACCACCGATAGCATACACATGTCTTCCCAGTCCAGCTTCTCTTGCTCTTGTGTCAATATGATATTCTTGACAAGACAGTCTGGCACATCCTCGCCAGCATCCATACGGGCCCTCACTCGATCGATCATGGCACCGTAGACTTCCAGGATCTCATCATGAAGTCGACGGCCACGGGATCTGATGGTAGTGGGAAGCCATTGGAGTGGCTTGATGAAGTCGACAACGTTTGACAATGGACCTGCAGGCGATCTCGGTCAGGTGACCCAACCTTCAAAGGAGTAAATGGCCGAATCTACCTGTCAGCTCCATAAATTCTCTTGTCAAAGCTAGTGTGCGCTCGGTTAAGGGGTCAAGAGTAGAATCTGTACGGGTCGCGAATGCTATGGTCAACATGTTACTACAAGGGTGCATATTTGTTAGACTCATACATCCACGGAAAGAAGATGCATTTGGCTACGTACTTCAATGCATAACGACCGACGAAGTGGGCTGGGTTGATCGGCATGGCGCCCATCCCTGTTTCAAAATACAGGGATCGGACTAGGATGTGGGCTTCGTAATCGAGCACAGAGGCGTGTTCTTGGATGGCCTTGGGGTTGAGAGCCTGCATGACGATCCTACGATGCTTTCTCCTGTCAAATAAAATGTCATACATACATCTTGGTTGTTGGGGGTCGTAGCTGTGTAACAAAACTTACCATGTATCGTTATATGGCGTCGAGGTGACGCCGAGTCCACGAAGTATGGTCTGGCTCTTCATAAAATATGGCTTGCGACTAGAGAAGATTGCACCATTAGAGACCAGCAAGTCCTTGGCAATACGTGCATCCGAAATGACAACAAAGAGTTGGTCGCCCATCCAGAGAGAAAACAGTGGCCCATAGGTCTTTGACAAGTCCTGCAGAACGCGCTCGGGATAAAGGCGAATGGTAACGTAGCGAAAGAGTGGGCCAGGAGGAATGGAGTGACCATCTTTGTCTTTGAGATTTCTCCGTAAGATGAAGGGTAGGAGTAGAGAAAGTGTTATGACTAGAAGTGAAACGCTAAGCCTCGAAGCAGACAGTGGAGTCTTGGAAGGAAATAGATTGTCAGTGATAAAGAATAAGCATAGAAAGAAAGCCCTCACAGAGATGAGGACATGATGCCCTATGTGAGGTATATTGTATATGACCTCCGTCATGTGTTCAAAGGTTGTATATTGAATGGCTGAAGTAGACAGAAATCGGCCAGTGGTGTTGGGAGGTAGGAAGCAAGAGATGGGTTTTGATGACCAGTAAGTCCTGGCTTAAATACATGGTGCATTCTCTTTGGAGTTTACTCTCTCATGCAACTTGCGGAGTAAGTGCCCAAGGCAGGGCCTACTGGTCTTAGAATCAAATCAATGAACCTACAAGGAAAATCTACAGAACCGGAAATGAAAGGCCGGAGTATGCAGTGATTATCCTTCAAACTCCGAGAGTTTTCCGGATGCTCCGAGAAGACAATAAGGGCATCTGCCAGTCATGTTTCATATATGACCGCAAATCTTGGTCAGGTCTAACTTGTCGTAAGATCGATCAGCTGAAACAGGCCCGGGGTCGGAAAGACAAGTCGCTGCATGCTGGCGTCTCGAAATTTGAAAGCACTACAGAAGCCGGAAAATAAAGTTCAAGGCTGTTACGACTCGACCTTTGTGTTTGTGTTCATAGAGAGGCAGTGAAGTATAACCGCACCACACCATAAAGTGAATCTGAGGATGCAGAGGAGATCAGTACTACTGGTGATCACCGTGGTCACGTATGTCCCCACTCACTAGCAGGCTGTAGCAGACTAGCAGCTCCTGATTCCAGATGTTGGTGACCTGTGTCTTAAGAAAAGCTGTGTGGTATGTCGGCATGGCCAGGGGCAAGACTGGCTATGCTCAGAGTACTCTACTGTAGTTCCCAGACAAAAATTCATTTCCCAGTGACGAAAGCGGAATCGACAATGGACACGTGGTTCCTTGTGGCGCTGCACGGGATAACCCGCAGCAGGCGCGGATGGCTCGTAATGAACATGAATGCCTTTTTAGAAAGTATTCACCAACCGACAATCAACAGTGATACTGACCTGAGTCCCTTTTGTAGATATACCTCCGGTCTCCGAGTCTTGACCGTCTAGACCTGCTTATCGCAGCTAATCCAGTTTGCATTTGATGGTTTGATTGCCCTGTGGCGCCTTACAAGTTCTGTCCCAAAGAGAGTGAGAGCGTTGGAGGTTTGCACAGAAGTAACATAATAGTAGTGGACCCTGGAATCGGAGTATGCCCCTTCGATTGGTCTTACTGATAACGCCGATCCAGATTGACAACTTGCATCGGCACATTCAACTTCACTTTCCCGGCACGGCCCGTCACAGTGCCTCTCCTCTCGAATCCCGGCCACCATTTCACAACACTGGCAGCATACTAGTATGATTAACGTGGCACCCAACTTGGTGTCTCCTTGTAATCAATCAATATATTGGGTCAAAGCTTGGGGTGGATTGTCTGTTTCGTGATGTTATTACCCACGAACCCTCAAAACACTGGAGCAGCCGATGATACGGCAGTGTTAACCCTTCAATTGTCTTGGTAAGTCCTTCCAAAAGCTCGCGGGGTGCCACCTTATGGCTCAGCCGTAGAAACCTTAGGGATCAAGTTTGAATCGAAGTACATGCACTACGGCACATTTTCAAGTCTTGCCCTTCTTGGGGTATCACAGGAAATTGATCAATGATCTGTCACGGTTAGCTATGCCCGCCTCTTTGTTTTTCATCTTGGCTATGCTGAGACTTGCGGCAGTTTCAGTACTACTAAAACTACCGCAAAGTCTAGGGGTGACAGGCAAGGTCGGTCTGTAGAAAATCAAGATACTCGGGAAATACGAGGCACCGGGAGATGACACCTCTTGCCAATATATGTAGTTTGCGTCCGAACTGGCTACATGCGACCCGCTCATATAGACACACTACCCGGACTCGGATTTACTTCGGCCCGGAGCCATCCCGTTCCTGCGATCAAAAAATTTGGATACGCCGTATTTGGTCATCTCTGATTGTTGTCCCTTCCATGGTAAAACCTGGATGTAAGGTGCAGAATCTGGTTAGGTGTAAGTGATCATATGATAGTGTCGATCAGCTGAGGGTGTAGAGCATATGACGGTGTGCTAATGTCTCGAAACTGCGATGGAGCTCGCAGAAGCTGATCAATGGACATTCATAAGGTGCTACAAGATGTTTACGATTACAGCCTGAGGGACGCGGTAGAACACATAGGTTGGCTAATCGGCATTGCAAAGGTTGTCCCAGTGAACTGCGGTCCGAGTCGTGGCCCGATAGCATTTGCCATGAATTCTCAACCCCAGGTCCGTGGTATCATATATTATCAATTCCATCATCATAACCAGAGGCTACATGCACTTCGATGCATTCACCATACCGGATGCCGGATGCATAGTGCATGGTATGTATGGTAGCATTAGGCCATTAACTCTCATGCGACACACTTCAAGTTTCCGAATGAGTTGAAGTACACTCCATTTGCTGGCACCCGGAAACAGACTGTGAAGGTTATGAACTGTGAGTCACCACACGAGAGCTTTGCTCAACGAAGAACGCGAGAACTTTTGAGACGAGCGAAGACAACAAGGAACTTCCGGGTGCTCGGGAGAAGATGGCACGCAAGAGGATTCAAGAACACAAGATGATGATACATTTGAGAGTCGTATCGAGCTTCTTTTATAGGTTTACAAGTACGCTATTGCATCAGCGATAACAGTAAAATGAGACAAGTGGTACAACACCGGACCATAGAGGAGATTGAACAATGGCCATATGTTGACAATAAGCACAATGAAAGTGCGCGGTCACGCATGCCAAACGAGATATCGAGCTGCCATTTAACAAGGCAGAGATGGACTTGAGACTTGTACCGTATGGTGGAGCGTTGTGGCAGTAGGATTGAACATATGAGTAACAATAAGAAACGAAAACGAACAAAATGTCACATGACCGGAACGGACGAACCCCGCCAAGGGTGGAAAAATTTACGAGTTACATTGTGATCTCGGCGAGCAGTGTAGTCGCTTTCGCGCCCCACTGTCTCGACTTCTCACAGATCGAAATCCGCCAACAGACCCATTAGTACAGTACTTCTCGTGAGACTTCCGGTTACGGTCTCTGTTTGGTTGTCTTCAAGTTGAGATCATTGCCAATAACGGAAGAGTAAAATCAGTATTCTCCTCTTGTAGGCTGTGTAGCACGGCGTACAATGACGTGGGCCATGCATCCCCAAGACAATCGCCACGCTGGTGCCAGCGCGTATTTTTTCTCCTTATACTACTGAGTGGTTCTTCTGTTCGTTTCACAACAAGACATCGTGTTCAGATGCCAACTAAAAAAGCACAGCAATAGAGTATTCCAAGTAGTATGCATTATAAGAATAGTTACTTAAGACGTAAATTAGCGGTTCGGGCTCGGCTTAGTGGGGCTACGGCTTTCTTAAACATCCTGGGTCAAAGGCCCAGGCCCAGCACAGTTCAGCTCAGGCTCAGGTTGCGGCCCAAAGGCGAAAACATGTCAAATTTGTTCGCGCACTTGGCGGTTGCGGGTGGATCTGGAAATGAAGTTACTGTTGTCAACGGGGTTGGCACTGATAATTGGTTATCTCGTCCAGGTGCTTCTGGTGCTGATCTTGTCATACCATGATCTCCAGCAGCGGAAGCAGCTTCAACCATCCGTCTTGCCTCGATAGCATCTTTGTGAGAGCTCAGCTCAGCCTCTGCCGCGTTTGCTGGGTCGACAACATTACTTGATGGATGTCGAATCCATTTTGGGCAGGGCGCTGATGGCACTAATAGAGCAGCATTTACCATCGAAGAGCGTGAGGGTGAGAATTTTAAGTGTTTCAGGCAGCGAGGTCGATGGGCGATTTGGTGAGGCAGGGGGGGGACACAGGAACGAGCACAAGCAGTGAGACCCACAACTTAGGCTAGGTGGTGCATTGCATGCCAAAAGACGGTGGGAAGTTGTGTGATTGGTGATGGCGATGATGTGGAATGGGATGGACTTGTACATTGTCGTCTCATATTACGGTGCTGGGGGTGATGGTGTTGTGGGATCGAAACCACTGGAATGATGGTAATTTAGGAAGGGTTGTCCCCCAAACCTTATTCCCAATTGGCAATAGGGCTCTTTTTGATGATGCTGAAAACAGATACTAGGTTACAGGTGGAGAGCACGATGCATCGGGCTAATAAGTGACTTAAAACGCCTAGAACGTGCAAGGCAATTTCTACCCCCCGGGCCCGAGAAGCCCGGCCCGGCCCGGCTCAGGCTTTCGGCTGCCGGAGCTTGGGCCGGGCCAGGCCCTGCAAACCACTACGAGTCGAAAGTCACTTCCATCTTAGATATGACAAGTACACTTTCAAGCCGCAACGAAATGCGAGGCAGACTTTATTTCAAGAAGACTTGGACATTGCTAACAAGTCAAGTAGCGGTATCATGTTGCATTTCTCACGGGAATGGCCCATGTGTAATGCCATATGTTTGTCATCACAACAGGACCCAGGAGACCGCGACCTCGCCTTCCGAGCACTCCATCTTGCCACAGCATGCTAGTATGACTCAAAAGAACTGTATAAAGCAGATAGTATGAATGTGAGGTTCGCTGCCTCGCACATATTGCCGTATAGAGTGCGTCAGATGTCAAGCAGCTGAGTTTCGATAGAAGGAAAGAAGCAGGTTGGTTTGTCGTCGAGGGTCAGATAGAAGGCAGAATTTATTAAGCAGATCACACACGAAATCAAGGTGCCATCGACGGCCGGCTCTCGACGAGTATCAGGGATAGCATATTGGATAGGTGACATGGGTAGAGCTGGAAGCATCTTCAAATGCATCGAAGTACATTCACACAGCGTAGCTTGGGAGACAGTGACTTGGACACAAGTAGTAGACTTGCACCTGAGCCTGCATCTTCGTTTGTTTGTTTTCCCATGCGGTCGTCACTTTTTGAATTTGCACATGTATTCGAGCCGGGATCCAGGATGATCTTCTCGTGTGCACGATTCCAACATGAAACAACTCAGCGTTAAGCTTGCACTGGACATTACTAATATCTCAGATACTGGAGCGTCACATCGACGACAACACAGGTACGATCCTAACTTACAGTACATGACACGAGGTGGACAGTTAATCGTATATTTCAACTACAGGTCAAGCGTAATACCATTCACGCGTGCAATTCACAATTTCATCAGAGTCACTTCCTTTTCCGCCTCTAGCAGCACTTGAACTCGCTCATGTCTCGGCGTGAAAGTGAGGCGATATGGTAGCGGCGTGCGTGCAGCTGCGCCATCGTATTCCTCGAGAGAAATAGGTTCCTCAGGAAGGGACCGGATCTCATAAGCCCAGAGGAGTCGTGAGACCGCAAGCCACAGCTCCCGTTCTGCGGTGTGAATACCCGGACAGATGCGGCGGCTGTAGCAAAAAATAAGAAATAAAACGGAATCAGATCAGTGAGCAAGTCTGCGCTGATCAATGAGACGAGATGAGAACCACTTCGATACGCACCCTGCGCCAAACGCCCAATGGTCTCGGTCCATCGCATTGGGGAGCTTGCTTGATTCAGAAGATGTCAATGTGTCTCCCAGGAAGCGATCAGGGTTGAAAACGAATCTGTCATGGAATAGCCATCTCAGCTTCTAAGTGGGATAAATGAGGGAAACGCAGGTGCGCACGCGTCTGGATACTTCTCCTCGTTGTGATGGATGTCGTAGCAGTTCAGAATGACCCCTGTATTTTTTGGGATGTACATCCCATTGTATACAAAGTCTTCTGTCGAATAGTGTGGCGGCGTTATCCAAAATGGCGAATGGGAACGCAGCACCTGAAAGGAAAGTTGATTTGTGAGTATGGAAACAAAAACCATCGTATGTCACAGCACATCTCTTTGATGATAGCACGGATGTACGGAAGTTGCTGCTCATTCTCTGCACTTGGCCAATAGTCTCTGCCAATCACCTTGTCTAGTTCTGCATGAGCACGAGCTTGGATTTCTGGGTGCGATGCGA
>QFEY01001345.1:0-94679 GCA_003316435.1 Russula virescens
ACAGGGCTGAACACGCAGAAAGCAGACGCTGAACGTCTGGAAGATCGAGATGTCTTTCTGATATATTCTATGTACTGTATGTGTTGGGCACACCGGAACCAGCAGGTCCCGCATTCTTGTCTCGCTTCGTTTCTCGCGCCAAGTGGTAAGTATGTAAGACGATCGCCTATTCTTTCATCTCTACGTGCCAATCCGTACGGCCTGTGAATTTGGGGCGTGTTCTCATTGTGCCCCCCCCCCCTTTCCCCGTTGAGGTATTCATGAGGGCATCCACCCGCCTTCTTCCCCAGTTTGTACTCGCTTAAACGTTGAGTCCATGCTTCTGTAACCCTGGGTCGACCATGAGATTATTATCCACGCTGTAAACCGCCTTAACGTGTTTGTTGCCTCGTCACCGCCATGTTTCACACCTAGGAATTCACATCAAGTGCGTCGGCTGTCAATCAGCATGTTTTAAGCGTCGAGAAAAAAAGGATGTTCTGATCGCGCCGACGATGGGATCGTCCATAAGCATGGAAAACGTGAGTTTTCAGCTCGTCTCGCTTCTGTCAGCGTTTGCTTTCCTTCGGTCAAGCGTGCATCTGTGACAAGATCTAATTTTGATCGGTTACAGACTCTTGACGATCCCCTCTTTTCATGAATCATGAATTTTTATTGCATTCCCACCTTCCCCCAACCGCTCATTCCTATCTATATCACCTATCGTTATCAGGATCTTCGCCACCCTGAATGAAATTTGAGGCAATCATATCTCATCATCGACATGGGCGGGCTCGTGGACGATTGCACGATGGCTCAACTTATCTATCGAGGGGGCCCCTCGTTCGATGTTTCCCCACTCGATTCCAAACTGCTCAGTCTGTCAAAGAGAATTTGCTCGTGTTATCTAGAAGTGTCAGTCGAAGAAGGGAAACTTGCCAAACGGTGGTGTGTGACTGTGTGAAATGTCCGAATTTGGTGAGCGTATTGCTGAAAACGAACTCCCATGTTGGACACTTTAGACGTCTAGTTGAGGGGCTGTATAAAAGGCTGGATCGTCCTAACGCGACTCTTGCACCGACTCCCACACTTGACTTTCATCCGTCATGGGGTCGTCTCAGCCATTCATCCCTGTCTTGAAGGACATTATTCCGCCGTCGCGCGGCCTTTCTTCTTCTATATGGGCCCCTCAGCCCCAGCCTACCGAGGCCTCTTGGCAGCAAGCCATCACCTCTTTTTCACAGAGCGCTGAAGAGGAAAAGGTCAGAGCGAGGCCCGACGACAGGCGTGGGCCGACTACTACGTTCTTAGCCCCCGACGGTACTAGGGACGAAGATGTGTTCGGCCCCGTCGACTTCTTCCGGACCGACCATAAAAAAGACGTTGGTGCTATCGGCGATGGCAGGAAGAAGGCCAGCCCTGATACAGTGAATAATGTGAATTGTTCTACCTGTTGTATGCGAACCGTTGGCTTACACAGACCGTCGACTCTAGCACATTGAACAGCTTCTCCGTGCGCTGGATCTCAATTCTCCCGTTCCGTTTGCACACATCCCGCCTCCTGGTATCAATACGAATACCTCTCCAGATTTGTCTCCTATTTCCGCAACATCATCGCTCCTGACCCCCACCGATTCGCCCGCGAGGGCTTCGTGTCTCAAGATTGACATACCCTACGATCACCACCCTTCTATCCCTTCCCCTCAAGGACTACAGCTGCAAACTGGAACGTATCGTGGCCAGGATATGTTCTCCACTCAACCTTCTCGTTTTCCACCCCATCAACTTTCTTATCCTTTCCAACCGCAAGAAGGACTCGGAGTTGCAATCTATGAACAATTCCCCGAAAGATCATCTATTCTTTCTACGTTCACACCACCCGTTCCAAATTCAATGCACGTCGGCGACCGGCGTGTCCCCCCGGATTTACCTTGGTTTTCTGATCGAGTACAACCTCCCACCGATTGGCTTCGCCCCGACGATTGCGCCCGGGACCGTTGTTCTGGTCTCGTCGCAGAGGATCCCAGCATTTCTCAGAAAGCACCCTCGACTTCACCTCAGGCACCGCAAGGTATTCTGCAGGGAAATGAGGTATAGTGTCGCTTTGGCCCATCATTTCATTCAAATGTGCCTTACTGACGGCCGGCCTCAGCCGATCAACTTCCTCTCGCTCTTACACCCTTCCTCATCACCACCGTATCACCTCTTTGTATCACGTATCATCAAATCCTCAGACCAACAAGCTTCCATATTTCTTCAGCAGAAACTCAAGATCGCCGATCCTAGTGAGCGTGCCAAGATTATTGATGCCATATGCGCCAGGGGATTTGAGATGATGGCTCACCGGTGAGATTGCTTCAATAAGGTATATTGCAACGTGCCGAACCGATAATTTCTCGGTAGATTCGGCAACTGGGCTGTTCAGCGGTGCCTGGAAGCAGCTTCTAGCATCGATGAGAGGCGCAAGATCGTTCAGTGTATGAGGTATATCTTTGTAATGGTGAATGCCCAAATGATACTGATTCGTGATCTGCGTTTTCCAGAGGTCGCATTGTCGAACTTGCCTGCAATTGCTATGGCTGTCACGTTCTCCAGAAGGCTTTAGATTGCGAGGAAGAGGTTCGCCTACTCATCGTTTCTGAACTCTTACTCGGCGACCCTGCGCAAACACTCGTAAATAAGCATGCGTCCCATGTCTGGAGCAAGGTACCTGAAGATGAATACTTGAAAGACATACGTGTTAACGAGTAGTAGATAATGGAATTGACGTGGACACCCCCCGCCCCACCAATCTTTACATAGTAGGTCTCACATCGTTCTAAACGAGTGTCAGCTGATTAGCCTTCAATCAGCGTCAATAAGTCCCTAAAGGGAAAATGGGCCTCGCTTGCCTGTCACGAGACGGGCTCACTCGTGGTACAGGTGGGCTCATGAGTGTCCACACTGGCGGTTTCTAACATCGAATCCAGCATGCTTTCGAAAATCTAGAAGAGAGTGCCAAAGATGGGATTGTCGAAGAATTACTTAATCAAGGCCCAGTTGTGTTCGGCGAGGTCGCTAAGAACCAATGGGGTTCTTACTGTATCCAACACAGTACGTATATTTGATACTAACCCCGGGGGGACACATCAATTACGTCCTATTTAGTTCTCGAGCATGGTTCGGCCAAGCATCGCCAAATGGCGTTGGATCATCTTGTCACTGGGCTTCTCGAATTTGCAACGAATGAGCAGGGCTCAAAGTCAGTGACGAAGGCGCTCAAAGAGGGTGGCAAGGAGACACTCGACCGATTCGTGAAGCGCATGGCCGAGTCCACCAAAGGGTAAAGTAGTGCCTCTATTCTCAATGCACGAGCCATGCGTGCGCTCATACATCAGTTCTACAGTGGCCGCAGAGCCATCATCGTTGACTTGGCACTGTCGGTTACTGGGAGCCAGTTAATCGCGTCTGTTCTCCCGAACGTGTGTAGACCCCCTTTCCACGTAGGCTGAATCCTAACCGGAACGTTTTAAGGTCGACAAGGACCAGCGTACGCTTTTGTACGAGTCGATCCGTGGGCATATCGTTACTCTCCGTGGTTGCAAGACCGGTTCAAAGGTCATCTGGTTATTGTAAGTAATGTGATCACGTCGGGGAACACTATCGGTCTTGCTCATTTAGCTACGAATTTCAGTGATAGAATGGTAGGCTTTCCGACTCATTTTATATTACAACGTTTCTGACGGCGATCTCATTTGGTAGCGCGCCTACTACGGCTATTAAAAAGAATGACTGGCAGAAATCCGACGCACAGAAGTCGTGATATTCCTTCACTTCAGGTTTATGTCTCACTCGCTCGTCCAATCGAGTCTAATGCAACATCTTCAACAAGGCAATATCAACACCAACGGCCAACGACGCAAGATCGGAATGTATCAAGCCCAATATCTTCTGTCATAAAGTCTCGTACACCTCAGAATCTGTCGCACCATCATTTCATCATCCAAACCCCATCGCATATCATCTTATGAGCAGCAACTCTGTCTCTATCTGCATCATTTCTCGTTTTTACGCATAGTGCCTTCTTTTCTTCAACAATGAGATTTTTCTCTGCATCTCTGCATCTGGTTGCACCTTGCATTCGCTCTCATCTGTTAACTTGTTCACAATCACCTCAATGCATTTTTCGAACAAAGTGACTTAACATAATGTTATCAAAATTAAAATATTATGTTTGATTACTGCGGTCGTGGCTGCTGAGTACGAAATCGTTTAAGTTATCGCGTGGCTAGGTTCCGCCAATCCGAGGATCCGCCGAACGACGATGAGAGCCTTGACGTTCCTACCACTACTCTACATCCGCTCTGCCTTTGCGGCGCCAGCAAACGACGCGCAGGTTGTTCTTGGCGAAGCAACTGCACTCGTTGATCCCTTACGCCAAGGTTTCATTTCCACAGTAGAGAATGACGTTGAAACCGTCATAAACAAGGTTGAGTACGAAGACAAGGTAGAATCTTGGGTTGAGAACGGCAAGGAGTTTGTGAAGCAGAATGGGCTTGTGTGTACGTCTTTTCACCGCTCTGGCATCTCATCAACTCAACTTGGGCGAAGACGAGGTTGTGAAGCACTCGGCCTTACCCGACCATCAGCTCCGAACGACCAGGCCCCATCTCTGCGACCCATCTGTCGAACAATATTCTGGGTACCTCGATGTTACTGATGGAAAACATTTGTTCTTTTGGTTAGTCGTTGTTTAACTGATCCTTGTGATTAATTCCCTCATTTGGCACAAGGTTCTTCGAGTCGAGGAGCAATCCAAAGAAAGACCCTCTCGTCCTCTGGCTCAATGGTGGGCCTGGTTGTAGCTCCTCTACTGGCCTATTGTTCGAACTCGGTCCTTGCCGTATCACCGATGAAGGGAGAAACACAACGCACAACCCTCATTCATGGAACGAGCGTGCCAACATCATTTTCCTTGACCAGCCTGTTGGGGTCGGGTTCTCGTACTCCTCAGACGGTTCGTCTGTGAACACAAGCCCAAGTGCTGGTGTGGATGTTCACGCCTTCCTTGGGCTCTTCATCACCCGCTTCCCTCAGTACGCTCATCTACCTTTCCATCTTGCTGCGGAAAGCTATGGTGGCACATATGCGCCCAATATCGCTTCCATCATCTATGATAAGAATGAGGAACTCGCTTTTGCGCCTGTTCCGAAGTTGCCCAAGATCAATCTTGCGTCTGTCATACTTGCGAATGGTCTCACAGATCCATACATCCAGATGGCTTCCGTCCCTGACTATGCCTGTGGTGGTCCATACCCGATCTATGATGACCCTGAAGGTCCCCAGTGTACGGCGCTTAGGTCAAAGGTCCCAACATGCCAACGGCTTATCAAGTCATGCTATGACTTTGGCTCGAGATTAACTTGTGTACCTGCAGCGCTGTACTGCTGGAGCCAACTCTTTGGGCCTCTACAACGTGAGTTATTTTCTTCCACCGAGTAGCTTTGGGACTTAAGTGTATCGTGCTTTAGAGACCGGCCTGAACCTTTATGATGTGCGTCGCAAGTGTTCCAAGGATAAAGACGGGCCACTTTGCTACAAACAAATGGGCTGGATTGAAACGTGGTTGAATGACCCAAAGATCAAGGCCGAACTTGGCGTGGATCCATCGAGGAAATTCGAATCATGCAGTACGGAGATAAACCAGGCGTTCATGTCCCAGGGTGATGGCATGCACAACAGTGCCCTGCTCCTTCCAAAGCTGATCGGGCATGGAATCCGTCTCCTTGTGTACGCCGGAAATGCCGGTAAGGAGCTTTACGGTTGCAGTAGCTCCATCGCTGACTATTCTCCGATTCCGGCTTTACAGATATGATGTGTAACTATATGGTGTGTTTCATAGGAGGCACCGCCGAAGCATGCTAAACATGGCGCTTTGATATCTCTAGGGAAACGCGGCCTGGGTCGAGAATCTCGACAGCCCATTCCATGATGAATTCAAGGCAGCACGATATATCCAGTGGGTAAATGAGGACACCGGTCGTGTTGCTGGTGAGGTGCGCACTGCCGGCGGAAGTGGTTTCGGTGCGGGTAATATTACTTTCGTGAATGTTTACGAAGCCGGGTACGTTCAGGGCGTTGGAAACGTTTTCTTCCTTCCCATTGACCATGTTTGCCTCCTTTCAGACATATGGTTCCATATGACCAGCCTGAGGCGGCATTGGTGAGTCCCTTGATGCCAATTGAATGAACGACTTGAATTCCCGCTCATCTTACCAAAAGGATTTATTCACGAGATGGATCTCTGACATATCTCTTACTATGGATTGAGTCTTTCGTCTCACTTTTCTGGGGTAGCGATACAACCCTTATTTAGATTTGGCGTAGTGTGATATCCGAGAATTTGTACTTGGTTCAAGCGCTGAAAGAAAGGTCTGGACTCAAGGGCCATCTCCTGCGACACGCTCACGTCTTCATCACGCGTGCCCTTACTCAAATATGAAACTGTTTATTGGTCACTTTGTGAACCGACATACTAGAGAATGAATGCCTTCTCTTGCCACGCAAACCCCGCCACAACCGACCGTGTCGCTCCGCGATGTTCTCCGCGGCATACCATAGACGCGTCGGGGCAGTCTTGAAGTGGAGAATCCAAATGGCCCAACTTGACCACCTAATGCATGACTGGCTATGGCTATTTCGATACTCCTGCCGCTGGCGCTAAGTTATGCGCAGAAATGAGGAGCAGTAGGTCGGAGTCGCTATACTCGTTTGAGTTGGGATATTTCACCGGTGCCTGATACGAGCGCTGATACGAAAGCAGCCAGGCCGCGGCCTGCATACCCTAACAAGTAAACTTGTAAGCAGCACTAGGCTAGGCGCTTGCCAAGGTATATGCAAAAACATTATGCCATGTTATTCGTGGCGAGATATGATAGGACGCGTTGATTTGTTACCAATGTCCAGACATTTCGCAGTAATTCACAGCACCCGATGTCCGCCACTGCGGTTTGGTTTTCATTCGTAAGGGTTATCTATTTTGCCCTCCTCCTATCACCGATTTAAACCCCCGCCCTTCCCCGTCCAGGACCTGATCAGTTCTGTGTTCTGTTCGAAACGCGAAACGAAACACGACCGTCTCTGTCAAGGGTGCGGAAGGCGGAGAACAGAGATTACGTTCTGCGGAGTTTTAGTTGGCATGACACGGTTGAGACGATTCGACGTCTTTTCAAACCCGTCAACTGCGTCCATCTCGAAGCTTTCGGCTGTGTATGACGGTCGTATCATAATAATTCGTAGGGTTTACTTTACGACGAGGGCGCATCACATCGCACCGCCTTCAGTTCGCTTGAACTTTCTGCCCGGACTCGACTCGGGCAGAGAACAATGAAAGGTTCTTTGACAATCAACCTACCGCTCTTGCGCCGAGGAGACTACTCTTTTTGTCAGTGGGTGGACACGTTGCACCTGGGCCCTTGCTTTTGAGATGTGGTAGATAACGCGCACAAAAAACGTTCCATGCGGGCGTTGCGCTGCGGCTTCGCGACAAATTCAGGTCCTCTCGTTCGGTACCACCTTGCCTAACGCGCGCGCATACAATGCTGATACTCGCTTGAAGTCCCGTGGTTCGTGGATGGGGTTTGTTGCACTTGTCACGCCACAAATCAATCGTTGATTTTCATATCAATGCCTTCGCGAATCACGAAGAGCTGTATTGGCACCAATAGTTCGAGAGCGCCGTGTTGTGCCAACATGATGTGCAGGGTCGGAGAATCGGAGTGGCACAGAGGTCTCGTATATTACAGTAAGCGCCAGTACGTATTTCCACGATCGCGTCGACGTCCGCAGCGTGTGTCGGACATCCTTCACGACCCAAGGGTCATATATTAGTTGCTCCAAGGAAAGCGGACTCCGCTGGTAGATGCTAACCTAGTCACGCTCGTTTATGAATCCGCCACTGCCCAAAGGGGTTGGGGGCTTCTTTCTGACTCTCCGACCTCCTACAGAAGCACTTAATTTCACGACCCTGCTCCCCTTTTACGTCGTGCAGGCTGCGGTGCAGCGGGGTTCGCTCAGCCTTGAGTTTTGCCTCGCCGTGACCATCGCAAAAGTAAGTCACGAGGAAAGACCAACCGGGGGTAGATGGCTGATGAAATGTACTCCCGCCGAACGGCCGAACAGCTCGACCTGGACGAAATTTGCTGTCCTTAGGAACCCAGAATACCCCCTCTCTCCCCGCCTTGGTCATCAGCGCTAAAATAGCCATCGAGCTGCCGACAAGCGAACGGTCGATACCTCGAAAAGGTCGATAGAACATCAGGCGGCCCTTTCGTTCGCCAATCAAGAACCGGAACGGGGACAACAGCCCGCCAGTTATGTGAGCGAGCGAAATATATACAGTAGCAGTATGAAGAAGTGTTTGTAGGCGCCCGTGCGGCGTGTGTTGGGATTGTCGGCCAGGTACCGATGTGTTGCGAGAACGGGGGGCACGTTTGGAGACTTTTAATGTACCCGAGGGGGTATCTGCGACCCGAGGACGGGGGTTGGGGATCTCTTCTCCGAGTCAGGTCAACGGTCGAGACCCGTCCATGTCTCTCCGGCTTTTTGTTATTTCGTCTGCAGGGGCGAACGCTCCGAGTCCACGGAAGCGAGCCCAAGCCAAGTCGCGCACCCCACTGGCGCCCTTTCCTCCTCCCAGGTACTCTGATCGTGACGAATGTCAGCTGAGCAGGCCAGACGCGCGGGCCAATGATGGGCAGCCAAGAAATTTTGATTGCCGGGGCGATAAGCCAGTAGCCAGTAAGATGCAAAGCATCCCTTGCCCTTGCTCGTCAGCTGAAATACCCATTGCGCTAGTGCGCATTCCCTTATCTGAGTGCCCGATGCCATTTGCAATAGGACCAGCAGCACCTAGCAAGATCCGAGGGCTCGTGTAGCGTAATCGAGGTCTCTTGCGCGCCGCAAGGCACTAGCGTGGTACGATACACAATCGAGAGGTTCAGCTCGCCGCAGGTCCCGATACAGCAGTCCCGATACAGCACCTCTCCTGATACGAATTTGGGTCCTCATAAGCGCTGGCGTGACTGCGCTAGATATCATATGGCTAAGCGCTCTTGGATAAGCGCTCACCGTCTTGCCCGCCGCCAATGGCACGACACTCTCAATTGGCAAACACCACTAGAAGTTGATGCTGCCTTTCAACCTTGTCTCTTGTGAGTTCTATCGCCACACACGTGTTGATGCGTGCATCCTTGGCAAGCCTCGGGGGCCAAGGGCCGCTATGATTCGGACTCCGGACTTGTCTTGTTTGCTGTTTCTCCCCCATGCAGCTGGCAACGTTGATCTCACTTCACAGGAAAAGCCAGTACGTGTTGGCCCTTCTACGGCTAGACTACAGCACGATCCACCTTTTATCGCAGAGTAGCTAGCTAACTCTGCCACACATGCGTGATCAACGCAGGAACGTTTGAACTATCTCCTCGTCCGTCCAGACCCTATCCGCGTCCGCGCCCTCAACAAGTCTCGCCACGCCGTCCAACATCAAAGCCCGCGTCCTGGCCTTCCCACCGTCCCATCCAGTCCTGGGCGTCCAAACCGCGAGGTGCACCCCAAAGTGACCCACCGCGACCCTCCGGTTCTCGTCCGCCTCTGGCCCGACCTCCCCCGCGAAATATGACCGCACGAAGCTCGCCAACGTTTCGCCGGCGGCCGCTTCTGCGCGCCCGCGCCCTGAGTCGGGTCGCAGACGTCGCAGCGTCGCTAGCTCGGCGCAAAATTGCCCGACGTCGAGGCCCGGCAAGCCTACCTTGGCAAGTTCCCAGTCGACTACGAAAACAGTGGAGCCGGAGCCGGAGATCGAAGCTTGGCTGTCTTGGCTATCGTCATCGTCATCCATTTCCTCTCCGACGTTGACCAGAACGTTGCCCGGCCAAAAATCGCCCATGACGATCGTATTCGTGGGCGGCTTCTTGACCTGTGCAGTGCGCCGCTCAGCGAGCTCCTCGACGATGCGCACCGTATCCTCCGGAACGCCAAGCGGCTCGTCTCCCAACACCGAACGCAACAACTTGTGATCTCTAAGCTCTCCCGTTCCTCCCTCCTCACTATCACCACCACTACGGTCCTTGTCGAGTGCACGCAACGTCGCACCAAGCCGGCCATACGTCGCCCAAGCCGAAATACTCCACCCAAACTCATTCCTCGCCAGCGCCTCGCGCAGCGCAACGTCCTCCCTACTGCGTACATGCAACGCACGCATGAACTCGCCGAGTGCAGTGCCGAGCGTTGCTCCGCGCCGAGGCGAGATGCGTCCCGCGAGGAGAGCGGCTTTGAGTGGGAGAACGCCAGGCCCCGCGTCGTCCATGACGATTGCGTGCTTCGCATTATCGAACAGGTGTACTTCCGGGACCGTGACCGTGATCGTCGGCCTCACAGTCGCAGACGCATCGGGCGGGCACGGGCAGTGCGCGCGTACGCGACGCAAGGCCTCCACTTCGAATTCCTGGAATGGAATGGGTTCCAAAGGTGGACAGGGGTGTTGTTTTCTTTATCGTTTTATTACGCACCTGTCGTGAGACGGGGATTGGAAAGTTGGGTGCGCTAGCTACATAGGGGCGGGCGTGTTTGAGAATGAGGGTTTGACGACCCTGGTGAGGCGTGATGAGATGGAGTCGAAAGATGAAGTTCGCGGTCCCGCCAGAAAGCGGCTCGGCTCTTGAGCTCGCAAAAGGTGTCGAAGTGAGGTAGGCAAGGACGCCTTGGGGAGTTGTCAGATCAACTTTGTCCAGATATTGGGACATGCTTGTTGCCTAAGGTAGTGCAAGAGGCTTGTTTTAATACATCAATTCGCTCGAGGACGAGTCATATGCGTCGGGTCCGTTGGAGTCTCGCCTATGACTCGGTGTCTTCTGTATCATCTCGCATATTCAAAAAAAAAACATTTCCTTTATGAAAACAGTATTGCAATGACAAAGTACAAAATAGTGGTGACAACAACGGCTTCATGATCGTGACAATCTCGGTGTTACTGCTTCCCAGCTTGGTACGCTGCTGTGCCCACAACTTGCTCACAATTTGTCATAGTAAGTGTCGAGCGGGGGGATGTCAGGCTACGAACAAGAATAATCAGCATACCATTCCGGAGGAACGAGAAAAGGATGACTACCTTAAGACCCTTGCGGATACGGATGCCCCTCACCATGTCCTCCAGCTTGCTGCCCTTCTCGATCGGAGTACCGTTCATGAGTTCCCAGTGGTCAAACACGGACTGGGGGAATGCCTGTCCACCAGTTGCTTGGCGGAGGTCACCGTTGAAACCGAATGATTCCATGACAGGAAGGTACGCCTTTACAGTGAACATCGGTGTGCCGACACGCTGCTCCTCAGAGAACACTTGTCCTCGTCGCTTGTTCAACACCGAGTAGATACCGCCAATCGCGTTCTCTGGACACTGGATTTCGACGAGGTAGACGGGTTCCTGGATACCAGGCGTTGCGAGCAAGCATGCAGCATACGTCACGCGACGACATGTCGGGATAATCTGTCCTCCGCCACGATGGATGGCATCGGTATGTAGCTGCGGCCACACTATTAGCATAGGTTTTGGCAGATATCAAAGGAGAACGAACCGTAACATCAAGGACGTTTACACGAACGCCGCGCATGTTCTCCTCGGCACAGACACCCTCCTTAGTCGCCCACTGGAACGCAGCCACGCAGGAATCCTTGATTTCGTTCAGGTATTGCACACCCTTCGTTACGTCAACGAGCAAGTTAGGACCAGTGGTATCAGGACCGAAACACCAAATCTTGCGCGCGTCAGTGACATCCCATGAAAACTCGTCCGCAAGTACGCGAGCGCGCAGCTTGAAATCATCGCGCGCGGTAACCTTGCCAGCTTCAATAGCCGTCGTAAGCTCTTCGTCGAGTGGCATTGCCTTGGCGTACAATCGGTTGTGCTTGTTCTGGGACTTTGAGAGCGCTACGATAGACGACTCTGCTTTGACCGTCTCACGGTAACCAACGACAGGATCTGAGATTTTGAGTGGTACACCAGCGTGGTCCTCTTGAAGGTCCTGTCCCATAAGGCATCTAATTAGAATACAAGCATCAATTGCAGAGCAATGTCGCACACCTTTAGACAGATTTCCAAATGTAGTTCACCTGCGCCAGCGACGATATGCTCGCCGGTTTCCGCGATCCAGGCCTGCACGCATGGGTCGGATTTTGACAAGCGCTTGAGACCTTCGACAAGTTTTGGAAGATCAGCTGCGTTCTTGACCTCAACAGCGACCTGTACAACGGGGGACACGGAAAACTTCATGACCTTCATGTTGTGGGCCGTTTCGGATGTGGTTAAAGTGCCAGTCTTGAGCAAGAACTGGTCAATGCCAACGAGACCGACGATGTTGCCAGCGGGGCAATCCTCAATCGGTTCGACATTGCGGCCCATCATCAGGACAGTGCGTTGTACTGATTTGACGAACAGGTCTTCTTTCTTTCCAGGAACATAGTTCGGTCCTTGGATGCGGATCTTTGGGCCGGAACGCACAGTGCCGGAGAAGACACGACCGAAGGCGTAGAAGCGTCCCTTATCGGACGTCGGTACCATCTTGGACACGTAGAGCACAAGGGGGCCCTTGGGGTCGCAGTCACGAATACCGATTGCCGACTCGTCATCCATAGGGCCCTCGTAGAGGGTCTCAGCACGATATCGCTGAGCGGTGGCGGGTGAAGGAAGGTGTACGACAATCATCTCCAAGAGGGAATCTCCGGCAGGAAGGAATTTGCGCATGATGACTTTAAGAAGGGCTTTCCCCTCGAGATCGCGCTCGTCTTGTGCGAGTTTGACGTCGAGCTTCTCAAGCATTGGGCCAATCTTGTCCTTCTCGAAGTTCATAACCGATGTGAAGATCTTGAAGATCGGATCGAGAACAAACTGACTGAAGGCACGCTCAAGAGGCTTACCATCGGCGTCGGTGGACTTTGTGGACCATTTCTTCGTCGCGGGATTGAAAAAGTTGTCACCCCATAGTTTGTCCATCATTTTGTCTTTGTCAACACCAAATTTCTTGGCGTAACGATTAGCAAATTGACGAAGAGTGAATCCCCAGCCATGGAGACCCGATCCGAAGGCGACAGTACCCTTATCGGGGTAGACTTGGACATCACCAAGGGCGGCGTCGTGGTAAGTAGAGACAATGACGTTCACGGACTCGATCGTACGACAGAAACTCTGGTAGAGATCTTCTTTGGACACCTGGAGCTCGAGAAGGGCGCGGTCAACCTTGTTGATGATGACGACGGGCTTGATACGCTCGCCAAGGGCTTGCCGGAGAACAGTTTCGGTTTGTACGCATACACCCTCAACGCAGTCTACGACAACGAGGGCACCGTCTGTCACGCGAAGGGCAGCTGTGACTTCTGATGAGAAATCGACGTGTCCGGGAGAATCGATCAAGTTGATCAAGAACTCATGGCCTGACGGAGTTGATAAGAGAATGTGGGTGTGGCATGAGATCGCAGCATAAGGAGCATATGAAGAGTGTATCGCACCTTCCGTTTTTTGCTTGATGGAAGAAAGTTCGTCCTTGTTGATTGCGAAATACATAGATATCGCCGTAGATTTGATGGTGATACCTCGTTCCTTTTCATCATCTCTTGTATCCGTATATCGCACGATACCAGCGTTTGCCTGGGCGATAATACCGGCTTTCGAGACGAGTGAGTCGGTGAGGGTGGATTTTCCGTGATCCACTGAGATGAAGCGTGTCAATAAGGAAAGTGATGATATGATGGGCGGAACGACGGACCATGGGCAATGACACTCATGTTGCGGATATTTGTGGGCTTGTCCATGAGGGCCCGGATCTGGTCTAAGGATGGCCAAAGTGTCATCATGAGGAGACCATCGCATAGAGGGATACGAACCGACGGAGAAGTTACTAGATGAATAGGAGTGAGTAAGGACCAGATGATGCATAGAGTATACGAGACGTACACCATGGTGGCGAGATGTTACAACAATAGGAGAGGGGAATAGGATTTAAGCTGCCTCGAGTACGATGATAGCAGGGAGAGTGTGTTGACGCGAAGAGAATTTTGTGTGCGTTGCTCAGCTTATCATCGATTTGGTTGATTGGGTGACTCCTAGATTTAGGGCAGGTCATATCGATCACGTGATGTGATCCGAAATGCACGCAGACTCAAACTGACTCTAACTCTAACGCGATCTAACGGACCATGCAATTCAATCCAATCTCCATCAATGATCATACGACTCGACCGTACATCCGTCTACCCGCACCCCACCAACGAATAATAATAGCCGCTCCTCGCCTGCAAGACGCACCTCAGATATACGAGATACTGAATGACCCGCGCATATATCGCTGGTTGACGGGTCCGCCATTCCCGTACTTGATGGAACATGCCATATCATGGCAGACCCAGGCCAAGGCGGATGCAGATGCGATCTGGAATGAGTTGGAACTGACAAGCACCGAAAGCCCAGACGGTCCTCTTAAGATTGTTAGCGGATGCCCAGTCAGGTCAATCCTAGAGGAGAACGACGACGGATCGTATACGTATCTAGGAGACTGTGGCTTTATACGTCACACGTTCGATGATATCACGGACGCCGAAGAGCGCGCACGCCTCGTACAAGAGAACAACGCGAGGCCACCCGGAGATCCGGACATCATTTGGAGCATGGGAGGTATGTGCGCTCAACCACGTCTGACGAGAGACTTATGCAAGGCCATTTAAGACTATCTCAAGGTATCACACCACGGGAAAGGGATCATGACAGCTGTGGTGGGTGCCCTGGTGAATGCTTGGGGGGTACCAAGGATGAACACTCGGTGTGTACGAGCATTGGTGCTGGAAGGGAACGGTGGTAGTGCGCGGGTGTTCGAGAAGAATGGATTTGTACTGCAGAAGACGGTGTTGGATGGCATCTGGATGGTTACCAAGGGAGAGCACCGAGGACGAAGCCATACAGTACACCTTCTCGAGCTGAGGCGATGAAACTTTCCCACGCTTCGGGACAGCCTCCAAAAATCATCAATCATTCCCTTGTTACTACTACATATTGCTTTTCTTTTTCTTCTTGTTTCCACCCACCGTCGTACTTTCCTTTAATCATCCTAAAACAATTCGTTCGAGGCATTTTCTTTCAACTCCCCGATGAAACCCGCAACCCCAGGCTTCATCGTGACCCTAGTGGCCACTGTCCTCCTTGCCATCGTCTCCTTTTCCGTCCCGTGGTTTAAATCCATATTCTTTCTCAAGGCTTCCCTTGCAGTAGAAAATGTCACCGGCTCTATAACCTTTGGAGTCCTCGGGTATTGCCTCGAACTGCCAAATGGTACAACTTGTTCCAAGCCCTCTGTTGGGTACGAACTCGGTGAGCAGCAACTGCTGTCTTACTAATACCTTAACGTTGACAACTCATCCATAGATATCAATAAGCTTGTGGGCAACAGTTCTAAATTACAGATCCCTCAAGTTGTCGTCAAGTGGATTACCTATGCCCTTGTCCTACACATTGTCGCCCTCGGCTTGGCCGCCATCTCAGCCTTCTTTGGCCTCCTTGCCCACGTCCGAGAGTTCTCCATGTCCTGCTTCTCTACCTGCGTCTCCGGCGTCGGCGCAGCCATCACACTCCTCGCCTTCATCTTCGACATAGCCTTCTTCTTCGTTGCAAAATCTCGGCTCAACTCAGTCAAGGGTGGCAGTGCGACCATGGGAAATGCCATCTGGCTCACGCTCGTCGCCTGGGTACTCTTATTTTTTTCAGGGTGTTTCTACGGCCTCGGGCGCTGCTGCATCCGCCGCCGTCCCCGGGCTATGGTGCCTGGGGACGACGGTGGATGGTTGCCAGCTCACTCGACCGGACCGACGTACGAAGAGCAAATGCGACTCGACGCCGTCAAGGCCGAAGCTGACCGTAAAGCCCGACAACAAAAATCTGAGGTCGGCTTGCCCGCCTTTACCGAGTATGATCCAACACAGCCCCTCACTGGAGATGCGGAGCACGAACCACAGCCACGTGCACCGTATCGTGATGCTGCGTATGCGGCCGCTCCCGTCGGCACGCGCGCAGTAGACGAATATTATACTGCTGCGGGAAATAATTCCAATGCCAATGCGTACCCGCCGAGGAGACAGCCAACTACGTCATCGGCGTATACGCAGCAGACTGGTTACGCAGCATCTGCTTATTCAGGTCCCACTGCTGTGTCAACAGGACCGCCAGTCTCCGGTGGGTATTTCAACCCGGACAATATCGGACGTCAACACGAGCAATATCCGAGCCAAGCAAGTGCTAGATATGGACATGAACAATACGCCACGAACAATGTTGGTCACCGGCGCGGTTCGCATGATGCGTTATCCGCGTACTCATGTACGTCTCTTCTCGCCAGTTTTCTCTCTACCACAGCGATTCACAGATCACCGCATAGACAACGCCCCGCCTGTGCGAGGTGGACCTGACAACTCGGCAACAGATCCCTTCCAGGCGTACTCTAGCCCACAAACACAGCACCACCTTGACCCGAGAACATACAATGCCACTTCCGCCTTCTCGCCACCACCCCTCCCATCCTCAACACAACCATACAGCCCTCCGGCGGAGCCAACCACATCATATTATACTCCACAAGCTCAGACGACCTCGCAGCTGTCGCAGTCTCGCTCATACACACTCGGCGGGGGCGGCTATGGCGACAGCACTGTGCCCGCCCCTCACCGGGAGAGCGCCGCCTCCGGGGGCTACCTGCCATACCCCGGTGACGCCATGACACAGAGCTCTGGTAGCGTCTACACAGGCGTCGAAAGCCCACCGATGAGCCCGCACGGGTCCCGCGACCCAGTAGTCGGGAGAGCGTTGAGTCCTGTCGAGTATGAGGACAGTCCACCAATGTACGAGGCCAATATTGGAGGGAACACCAGCCACACGACCGGGGTGTCCAGAAAGCGATAGATGGTCAAGCATCGTTCTTGACCGCGCAGACATACACTCTCATTTTTTTTTGTTTATTCACGCCTCTTACGGACTAATTGTTTTCCTCATTTATTCTGCATCCAACTCCACGCTATCTACGAGTTGCTACGAGTTTAGCACACCCTAACGTGGTACAGGTATTACTTGGCCGTCTTTCCTTTGCGTTTGAACTGCTGTAGTTATAGCAAACACAAACAAGGCGTCTCGTGTCGGAATCACTTGCCTCTTAAATACAATGGGTACTTCTCAAAGTTCGTCTTTTTGTTGGCGTTCTCGCGGCGTTGCTGGCCCAGCCGATACGAAGAGCGAAAGGAAGTCGTGAACGATGTCTGCCGCGGCGATGCTCGTGATATCTGCATGGTCGTAGGCGGGTGCAACTTCGACGACGTCCGCGCCGCTGAATGGAAGATGAGGCACCGCACGTTCATGAAAGCGTGGGGGGGGGCTAAGTTGAGAAATAAAAACGTACACAAAATTGAGGCCTGCGAGGCCTCGGATGATGCGTTTGACTTCTCGCGTTGTCCAGCCGCCTGCTTCTGGAGTTCCAGCTACGAATCAAGAAGGCTGTCAGGAGGCGCGGTGCAATTCCATGAGCGTTTTGTGTCCCTCACTAGCTGGTGCCAAGCCTGGATCTGTCAGTGCGAGGGAGATCAGATTTACTATTCGTGATAAGGGCTGGCGGTGCATACCAATGACATCAATGTCGAGGCTGGACATGGTAACAGTATTAAGGTGCTATTCGCGGGGAAGACGAACATGTGCCACGCTATACTCGCCTCAAATATACTGGGTTGTCCCCAATGCGCTCACGAATGCGCCGGATCACCTCGTCGATGCCGAAATCGTCGAGGTCGTCGGTCGAGATGATCTTGAATCCGACGCCTTCATCCTCCGTGAGATCAGCCTCGCTCTGCGAGAGTCAGTGAGCGCGTGCGCGCAGAAAAAGGAGGATATATAGCAATGTCGGGACGCACGGTCATCTTGCACCGGATGCCCGCGTGCACGCTCGTGTTTGACAAAAGCCCTTCTTGGCGCGCGACATGGAAGAAGGTGCCGTGCGTAATGCGCTCTTGTTCGGCCCATGGTGCCCAGGTATCGAGATGCGCATCGAAATGGATGACCGAGATGGGGCCGTAGATTTTGTTCAGCGAACGTAGGATGGGGAGAACGACGGTGTGGTCGCCACCGAGGCTGATGGTGGTAGTGACGAGCGCGGCGGTAAGAAAAGGCGAGGTAAAGAAAGGGTAGGACATACGTGACGATTTTAGGGTGCTCTTTGTTGTCGTTTGCAAATGGTCGGGTGGAGCCGATCGTGCGTTCGTGTTCAGGATATGGGACATCGCGCCGCAAGAGTGTGGAGTATGCAACTTCCATCTGGTCGAGCGCCAGTTCGTTGTTGAACGAACTGACTGGCACCTTTAAAGCGACCACAGGCCATCAATCTCTCAGAAACAAAAGCATATAATATACGATGGGAGCGACGCTCACATCGCCGCAATCAAAGATTGCGAGGCCCTGCCTATAGGGATCGAGTCTCCAGGACAGAGACCACGACAAGCGGGAGCCAATGCGGCGGCTACCGATGCGAATTCCTGTGGGACCAAAGCGCGCGCCTGGTCGGTACGTCACTGAGGTATCGAAGGGCATCCCGAGGAGGGCGATGTCGAAGGCGGGAGACGCATCTTCGAGACAGCGAATGTAGGGGAGGTGGGCAAAGGAGAGAGGGCCTGTGAATGGGAGGTCGGAATGTGCGCCATATTTCTCACTCCATGTCTCGGAGGAATCGTGCTGCCCGGGCGCATCGCTGCTCACGCCATTGAACGGTGATTGTTGGTGGGCACCGGAGCGTAGAGCTTGCGCTGCGACGAGGATAAAGTTTGCGAAGGATAGCTTCATGAAAAGCACAGATGGGCTAAGGAAGGACAAGAGACTGAGTGCATGACTCGGATGCGCAAAAGATAAGACAACGGCCGAACGGCGTATTGGAAAGCCTCGTTTATGTAAGCAGCCTCGGTACTCTCTGAAATGGCACCAACGTCCCAGTCTAAGCAATTCAATCCAAGGGTGCATGTAGGGTTGCTGGAAGAGCGTGTCACCGACGTTTCAAGCACAGACTTTCCAGGCCATTACCCGGATGAGGACCACTCGTGGGACTTGGCAAAGTTTAAGAAAGTGCGTAAGAACTGTTTGTGGTGTCAATTTTCTCACTCAGCTTAGGGACCACGCAGAAACTACGGGTCAAGATACAAAAGCTTTCGACACGGTCTATAGAGTTTGATCTTGTTGGTGTCGATGCTTCCATTGCCAACGCGATACGACGGATACTCATTGCAGAGGTACAGTCGAAGTTTACACGCTTTGCGGACGCGCCGTTGAGATTGAATGCAGGTTCCGACAGTTGCAATAGAATATGTATACGTATGGAACAATACCTCAGTCATGGTGGACGAGGTATTTTCGCATCGACTTGGGTTAATCCCCTTGAACGTAGACCCCGCCCTACTCGAGATGAAACAGAACTCCAGCGACCAGGCAACGGATCGCAACACGATCGTCTTCAAACTTCAGATCGAGTGTACGCGCAATACTGCGGCGCCACGAGATTGCACAGATCCTGCTATCCTTTACAACAATTCGGAAGTACGGGCAGAGCATCTGCAGTGGGTTCCGCAGGGCGAACAGGCGGAGGTTTTCGCGGCTCATCCACCGGCACCTACGATTCCGGAGGCTGTCCTCGTAAAGCTGCGTCCAGGACAGACAATCGAAATAGAGATGCACGCTGTTAAAGGCGAGGGTAAAGATCACGCCAAGTTCAGTCCCGTCGGTACGTTGCTCTCAGCCCTTCCCCTCTCGTGGCGTCCCTTTTCCTCAAAAATAGACTCTTGTTGCAGCGACGGCGAGTTACCGACTATTGCCACACATAATCTTAGATGAGGTGAATCCTGTACCACCACATCTCGCGACACGCTTCCGGGATTGCTTCTCGCCCGGGGTCATCAACGTAGATCCCCGCACCAAAAAAGTCTCCGTCGACAAGCGCGGCGTACGCGGCGAAACGATGAGTCGCGAGGTGCTGCGCCATCCAGACCTTGCAGATTTCGTCAAGCTCGCGCGCGTACGAGATCATTTCATTTGTACGTTTCATTCTCTCTCGCTGTATGAAAAAAAGGCGGAACACCCTGATGCATCGGCTTTTGCTTGCGCAGTCAACGTCGAGTCAGAGGGACCGTATGAGCCGCAACAGCTTCCGCTTGAAGCCATCCGTGTAATGAGGGGGAAAGTGTCGACGTTGAAAAGCGCTGTCGAGGCGCTCCGTGCCCAAGGAGACCCAGACGGTGACATAGAGATGACAGATACATAAAGCAAAGGTGTCTTTATTACCATCTGCACTCCTTTGGCCCTTTTTCAATCAGCTGGCCCCTCGGAGATGGGTGTTGATTCCGCAAAGGTGTCGTCATATAAGGCTGTCATGAGTTCTGCCAAGTGGATTTAACGCATAGTGCAAATACTGCGGCTCAGCATTTAGACCAGTGGTCATCTTATGCGAACCACGTGGATGCATAATTGCCAGCCGCGGCCTTGCAGTGGCTTGCAACACAGGACGCCACTTCACGTGCTTGAACCCCTCCCCTCTGTGTGATCGTTCATCGTGCTTATGTCTTTCAACGTCGACCCAAGACACCGTGGCCCAAACTAGACGCTCTCGAGCCCTCCTCTTAGCCACATTCTAAGCTTTTGGGTAAGGATCTCCATAAGAGCTTAGATGGCTGGAGACGCACCCTGAAGGCTATCGATGATATTGACCGAGACGAAGTTGGCCCTGGCGGTGCCGCTTCGCCTTGGACCTTAAAACCGATTCTCCGACAGGCTCAAATTGTGGGTACGCAAAGACTATCTATGGATGTACGATTATTTCAAGAGCTACTATGATGACGTGGCAAACGCTGTCATCGAGCACCAGCCACGGTTCGTGATTACAACAAGGTAACCCAGTGTTGGTATATGCTTCTCATAAACCCCCCATTCTCAATCAACTTTATCCAGAAAGAAAAATGCCATTGGGTCTATCATCCGCCCATTGACGTGTGAGCAAAGAAACGCATTTCTCGCTGACCCGCTGCTCGTTTCTTGTTAGCTTGCGGAAGTCCTTACATTGGCAAATCTCACCACGGACAAAGATGCTCGTGAGGCGTTATATGCGCGCACAGGCCGAAGGCGGAGACGCTATTGCGCACGAGCTTGGCCCCAGAATGACACGCCCTAGGAAGGCATCGATCATCGTCTGAATGGACGAATCATGGCCACCGCCGGGTTTTCATTAACCCCCCTCGCTCAATTCGATACCCCTCTTCCTCACGACCTTAACACCTTACCTTTCATATATTCCCGAGTAACAAGGTAAATTTTCCTTATTGTCGGTTTCTATTGATGACCACACACACCCCTCTCAACACCCCTCTCTTTCTTATATTTTCTACACCATTCTTGATTTCTTTAATTGCCCCGTGAGGACAACAGTGTGTTTACCTCAATTTTTTTACATGTACACCCAAATGCCATTTTTAACGTTCTGTACTCCTTCAATTCGGTTTTCCACCCTTCCCGCCGCTCCTACCCTCGATATTTTCTTAACGCTTCGGTGCTGCCTTTGGTCATGATGCACACCTCACCTTCCCTGTATTGTTTTATTGGAGAAACTTGCAGTGATGTCTAGAAAGAGAAAGATAGAGGCTACGGCCCCACATCCATCGTATCATATCTTGCTTTTGCCTTCTCATTCAAATCCAAGATATACATCGTACCTATTATATCTGCTGCACCCCTCCCTCGCACTTCTCCCCTCCTAAGGTTAGGTTAGGCCCCGAATTCGGCCACTCATACATCTCTGCTCTGGGAATTACAAATGCGAGAAGGCTCAAACGACGCCTTCGGGAACGTGCCAAAGATGGCCATGTCGACAAAAGTACGGAGCGCATGATGGTGGGTGGCCCACAAAACCACGCTAAAAGACGCGCATGCATGCGTCCACCACATCGCAGCCAGGCGCACCCCGAACGTATTACGTATTCCTCTCCCGAGCCATAACCACCATGAGCTCTTTAGTCAAGTCGCCATCACCTACCTATCGTTGTTGTTGCTTATTGGTCATAAGGCTAAAGCGCGCATGAACGATTTTCGTCGTCTAAGAACTGACCAATTGCCGGCGGATTGCAGCCGTGACTGTAGGTCGAGTCGAAATGAGTAGAGAATATGAGCTGCGTTGACTCAGATGAGCTTGTTTGTCATGTCATTCAACACGAACGAACGAACGAACGTCATCAGTCTCGTAAAAGAGGAGAATATTCATGACGAAAGGTGGGTTAGGTGAGTGTGTGATTTGCTTAGCTGCGACCGACTACTCCGATTAGAGGGGATTGGGTTACATCGAGTCGAACTCTTCCAAAGCCAACGACTTTGACACGCACCTGTACGTGAGTGCGTGTGCTCGACAAAGGGGCCTCGCGAATGAGAGACGCGTAATTGCGACTGCAGTAAATCGGAGGACGCGAGGAGAGCCAATGCTGTTGAGGAAGCATGCATCATAATCTCACGTAAAAGAAATGCCCTCCCGTGACGTGGGAGTGAGTAAGACTCCTGGTCCTCGAAACCAAGCTGATGGTGTGGATGGTATAGTGCGGACATAAGTAGAAAGGAAGGGGAAGGACCAGCGGGTTGGGCAGCACCGTGACGTATATGGCGGCAAGGCGACGGCGACATCTGGAAGGTTTGAGAATTGGGCTCTCGTCCCATTCTTCATCCCGGATAGAAAATCCCCGACAAACTTTGACCAGTCGTCAACTTGTCATCGTCGTCAGCACATTACGTAGCGTTTCGGAGGTTGAGGGAGCAGCGTCGTTGATGAAATGCGAAATGGCAACCGACATCTCACGGTTTCTCACCGGATATTATGCCATCTGTGCACCATATAAATTCCCCAGGCTGCAGTTTCTGCCGCCGTTAGACGTCAACGTCCACTCGAGAGAAGAGATTTGAGAGTCCACGTGCGTCAGGTGGTGAGAACTTTCATACCGAAAAAGCACTTACGCGGCCTCTCACTCTCGCCCTCGCCATTGATCTTGGTTTCCCTCTTGCAGCAACCACACACGCATACGCATGTCTGACCCTCCATCAAAGTCATCAAAGTCATTAAAGTCTTGTTTTTCCACTTGGCCTAAGAAGTTTGGTAAAGTGTATGTATGTGATTTGTGTATGATACAAGCTGGTATCACTAACTCTAATTTTTCAGATTTGCTCAGCATGGTGAGTAGATAAAACTGTTGTGTGTACCTGTCTCCATACTCTTGGCAAGACACTGGATACTGCCACAGCCAGCCTGCAAGCCATGTTCTACCAACATCAATGCACTTGACTGGGGATGAGGACCAAGTATTACCACTGTTTGTATTTCTTACCTTAACTCCTTGGTGAGACACTGAACACTCTGCCACAGCCATGATAACACACCTCAACCCTCAAGTCACAATGTTCCAACCTTAACACAGTCAACTGATGACAAGTATGTTATTCTGCAATTTCAACATACCCTTGCTAAGTTCTGGCCTAAGCCCAGACATCAGTGCATCAGTGTAAGTGTTCTGTTTCTGTGTTGCCAGACCCAGCTTATAAAAGATTAGGCTTGCAAGGGGTAAAGTTGAGCTATGGGCATTGGCTGCAAGACATAATGGGTGCAATCTCATAACTAATCCAAGACCTGTCCCAATTCTTGCTACCTTTACAATTAAATACCCACACTGTCTTGCTGATCCTAAGGTATGTGCTTCAGATTTGCACTAAAGCTTATCTTATTATTGATGGACAATTTAGTTTACTACCAAAGTTCAATGGTTTCACAAAAGAAGAGTAAATATATTGTTTATATTTCTGTTAACCTTAGTTAACATTCATTTAGGATGAAGTGCTTGGCATTGAATCATTGGAGAACAGCTATCAAAATTGGGTCAATGGCTTACAACAAGATCAATTTGAGGATGATATAGCAGACCCATATGAACTTAACACATTGGGACAGACCCTTCTTATTGATTGGGAGTCAAGCTCTATTGCAAATCATTTATGGAGTAAAGAAGTGGATATCTGTAGAGGACCAGATAGGATGCTAGAATTAGCATTTCAGCTCCGAACAGAGGGAAAACATATCATCCAGTAATTTTATTTCATATTTGATAATATAACACATTGCTAACTAGTCTTTTAAGAGGAGAAAAGTCCCTTAATCTGCCAGCAGAACCAGGGCAAGTTATTGCTGACCTTATTGCCTTCATGAGGATACCAGGTGACTGGGAAGAGGATCTGAATCTTATGGATAATCAGCAGGTCTTTTATTGTGGCTCTAAGCTGGGCAAGGTAATAACCTTTGCCTTTGAGGCTAAGAGTAATGATTCTGTTGCTGCATCACATCAATTAGCCTGGTATTTGTGTTCTGCACAATATCAACGACATGCTTTAGGATTTGAGGGGCCACTTTTTGGTGCAACACTTATTGGTGATACTCTAACAATATATGCTTCTGAGTGGAAACCTAATAATACTGTGGTATGTTATCATTTTTTTCATTAAGTTTAGTTCTAATGATGATAAGTTTATATATCCTACAAAGCATAAATTCTCCTTGGCCACCTTTTCAAGCTTTCTAACTTGCTATATATTTCTCTGCAAGATTGCAGACCATATGGCCATTGAATTTGAGAAGACTACCAAATCATGGAGAGATAGTGCAATTCAACAAAAAATCCAGGATGCAATTCACAGGCCATGGCTACATTCCTTAAAATCCTCTTGCAAGTGTGCATCTCATAGTGGTGGTGGTGTTGCCTCAGCTCAAGATAATATGGAGTTTAAAGAAATGGAGAATTGGGGGTTATCAAAAGATAATCCTATGGCCATTGATATAGAAGGTGATGGTCTTAAAGGTGATTTGCTCACTAAAGCAAATCTTCAGACTATTAGCTCAGATAAAAACTCATCTGTAGTTAAGACTAGGCATTAGGCTTAGTTAAAAGCCACCAGTGATATTATATTAGTTTAAATCAACATAGCATATGGTATTACCTACTAGTAGAGCCTGCACATCCATCGGTGTGCTGCAGGACTTTGCGTGCATAAATGACATGAGCTTAAGTGAGTGCTGGAGCAGGTACTTGCAAGGCAAGCCATGAGTAGATACTGACCTTGAGTCCACATCCGGTGTTGTCACTAGGAATTGGCTGGGCAAACAGAGTTGGTTGTTGGTGACTGTTGCACGGCCCGACTTAAAATAGTCTTCTGCAGCGGCGCATTCACGGACTTGATGGCCAGAGAGGGTGCAAAAGTGCAACCCTCTATGCATGGATGAGGACGGAAGGAGTTGGACACAGGAGTCGAAGCTAAAGGCGGAACAGGCAGAGGCACGGATGTACGCAAAGCCCATGCTTGCATCGCAGGGATTGTGGGTGCTGGCACGGCTTGATAAGTGTGTGCCGATGCGGCCAGTTCCGCCTGCTTGTATTTGGGCCTGGGGAGACTCCTGGCAACGTCAGGGAAGCGGTCCATGTAGCAAGCGTGCAGTTGAGCGTAGGCGTTGTCTCGGGTAGACAAGGTGTGCGGCCGCCCGATCAGCTTGTCCAACTCTTGACGTTCGAAGGGCGAAGATCGTGCGCCCGATCGGCCCGCCAGTCATGACCAGGCTCTGGTGGGTCTCGCTCGTAGCGCTCTGTTCTTCGCTCTCGCACATGGTCGTTTCATCAGGGGGGCAGCTCCTGCAAATGAAGATCATCGTCACCTGAAAAGATAACCTTCGCAATTTCAAAGATGTCCTTATATTCGAAGGCTTGACCTCTAGGGATGTTGGGATGCTTAGCAATTAGTCGTACACGCAAGTCCTCTCGGTCGCTAGGGTGAAACCCATGCCAGAACATAGCATTGCGTTCTCCCCTAGTTACACGGTCAACGCCAAGGAGGGTCTGTTAGACTGTTAAAGTCTCAGTATCGGACGACCCTCTCTTCGCTGTCCACTAACCGTTGTGCTGCAGCTTGGCCGAGTTCTTGAAGTTTGTGCTGGGAATATCATCCTTGGACAGTGGGGTCAACGTATTCGGTATTTAGCTCGTTGCAGAGAGTATTCCAGTCACGATGGATGTGACTGGAGAGAGATCTCCGGAGATCATGCTGCGGCCTGGCAACATACCGGATGACGGTTTCCACCTTCTGTTGTTCTATGAGACCATAGCCATCGGCAAGCTCCCCATATGCGTCCAGGAATTCCTGGATGGGGTCGTCGACATCCCCTGTGAAGATAGGTGCGAGATTGGATCAAGCAGGCAGCATAGCAACTAGCCAAGAAAGTTGAGTCATAGTGCGGGACTGGGAAGCAGTGGTTGGCAAAGGATGCAAAGGATGTGAGAGATAAGGAGGTACGCTGGTCTGGTGCATTTGTCGCTGAGCTCACGATGCTCCTTGGGTATCAGACCGATAACATGGACGGCACGATCGCTTGCAGGGCCATCGTCAACCTCAGCATCCTTCTCCGCGACCTACTCCGATACCACGTCTTTGTGCAGATCGAAAGTATGCAATCATTGGGTCTCGAACCGTTACTAGAGAAGACGGGCCACCGAGGAGGGACAGTGGAGAGTGGAACGCAGGCCAGGGCCGCGCGGTGAGGTGGAAGATTTGGACGCGCCAGGCGATGCCATGGGCGAACGCGGGATCATGTCGGAACTCGATGGTGAGATGGCCGGTGCGGCCGTTGTAGCGGAACAGCGAGAGTGGGAATAGGGTAAGCAGCATCAAGAGCCGGCGATGCCTAAGGACAAGGCGTCTGCCTGCAATGGCCGAGAGGTGAGCGCTGAGCCCTCTGGAAAAAGGAGCTCCGGGACTGGCAATGGCCGACATCGACGTCAAGCACGCATGGGTGTCGGGCATAACTTATGTTCTGTACTACCCACCCGATTGGCCGCCTAGGGTGGGCGCAAACCTACTAGGTGCTAGTCAATATCATGAAATAGGGTCGAGGTCAGACCAAGGACTTTCTTTCAGCAGCGGAGTTGTCCTTCTCAGGCTACAGTATTATAGGTGTGCCATCTTGAATTGAATCCGGAGCGACATCTAACAGTTGCCCCGAAGACACGGAATGCAAGAGGAAGGCCCGTGCAGACCCGTCGGGTATATACCTGCTTCGCACAGCACACTATTAGCGGGTGATGCCTACTGTAGTAACGAAAAGACCTGGCACCTATGCATATACTCGTAACATCAACACCAAACAGGAATCACAGGATAGATGCTGCCTTGGGGGATCTGCAGCCGGCTAACTGAGCCGTTCAACTTCCGGAATGATGCAGAGAGTAGTGGAACAGGTGGTACTCCGCCCATGCTGCCGCCGAACGTTGAGCACAAAGCGAACCCCTTGGTGGTAAGCGACAGCCGAATAGCTGTTGACAGTGGTGCGAGTAGTCAAAAGGAGTTCTTGTATCTTGGGCAGGCCGGAGCGGTAAAGTATTTGACTGAGAGAATGTGAGAACGGAGCTGAAACGCGAGAACTCCACACACCATGTTGGACCCGTCCACCTCCCTCCAAATTCGCAACTCGCGTCCCCCCATCTTTCGACGTTCCGTGGGCCCATATTCCACCATTCCATTTGTTCATTCTCTCTTGTTGTATGGAAAAGGACGGGACACCCTGATTCACAGGCTTGTGCAACCTACGCGACCAAACGTTGAGATGGGTCATACGAGCCGCAACAACTTCCGCTCGAACCGGTTCGTGTAATCGAAGAAAGTCCCAAGGAGACCCCGGCGACAAAGAGATGGCGGGTATGTGAAACAAAGTTTTCTCACTGCCCTTTTCACTTTATTCTTGTTTTTTTTCATCAGCTGGGCCGCCGGCAAGGGTAATTCATCTCGCAAAAACGTCATTGTTGTGGTTGGCGAGACTCACGACGCGGGCGGTACGTCCCTTGAGCGATTATTAATGATCATTCGCCGTATATTGATGAAAGGGTCCGCTCATCAGTCATCCAAGATGAGCATCCTCTAACGCAGAGTGCAACCACAGCGGCTGAGACCCAGTACTGTAATCATCAGCGCGCCCGTAGCATGTGAACCATGTGGATGTCCTTCTTCACTCCCGGTTGCCACGCCACAAGACCTTCACTTCACCGCTCTCATTGACCATTATTGACGGCCAAGTAAGGCCGATTGACAGACATCTATAACATCATCGAGGAGTGAATACCCAGGCCCAGTCATCCGATAGAATATGGAGATAAGTGAGTCAACGCTTTCGATATCGGGTGATGCCGCCCTTTCTGCCGGCTCTTACAGTACATCCTACAGGAAGAGGGCGCTTCCATACTTTTGAGGCCAGCGCCCATTGCGGTTTTCATGTGGGCTGCACTGTAACCAAACCCTGGTCATTCGGGCGCCGTTCTTGATTCCTGCGGCCTTTGTCTCGTAACTTATTGATGTACATTTCACAGCCGAAGATCGGAACCGCTCACGCTGGCCTGGTGGCAGAAGCCTCGTACAGTATTACTGTTGCGGAGTCTCACATCTCACTGCGCCAAAACGGGAGTTTATGCTCAACACACTCGCTGTAAGATGGATATCATTGCAGCGAGTGTGCTAAGCATCAACTGCCCAAAGTTGCCGTTTGCGCGGCGACCTTCCTATTTACCGGCTGATGCGTAAGAGAAAAGTGACCGACTCACCGTTTTTTGGCCACGAAGCTCACAGCGCTTGACCTGAATTTTCGAAATGCTGCCTTGTTTCAACATATTTATTTTCATTTCATCAATGCACCTCTACTATATAAGCGGGTAATTACTTCCCGTTTCCTCACCACCAGTCGCGGGCCCCACCCACATCAAGACAACTGGGATATTATGTTCTTCTCCAAGCAGCTACCGTCTCTCGCCGCACTCTTCGCGCTCGTAACCTTCGCCTCTGCTCAGGCTCGTGTCGGCTGCTCGCGTAACGGCACCGTCGAGGCCAACGACACGTGCGATATACTCTCTGCGCGAGACAATGTATCCACGTATGTCACTTGTCCGTTTTGAAACATAGCGAACAACACCTGACAATTCCTTCATCGTCAACCAGTTTCCAGCTCGCTAACGCCAATAAGAATGCCATCAACTCGGATTGTAGCAACATTTTCCCCGGAGAGGTGCTGTTTATCTCATCTAGCCCCTCTATATCAACTTACCTTGCGTGGGATTCATACCTGCTTTCTACACAGGCCCTCTGCCTAGGTCTGCAGGGCCAAGACTGTAGCATCGTTGCGGTGGTACAGGCTGGCGATACATGCGGTTCAATCGCTGGCACCGCCAATATACCAGTCTCGACTCTCCAGACGAACAACCCGAATGTTCTCTCGGACTGTAGTAACATCTATCCTGGCGAAGTGAGACACTGCTTCCTCGTCTAATGATTTGGTCCTGACTCCCCTTCAGGTTCTGTGCACCGACAGTCAGATCTTTAATTATACCAGTTAAGGGAAGCTATCATATCTTGGGATGCCCGAGACGATGCGTCATTATCTCCCTAAATTATCTTGTTTGTTTGGTACCAGACGTACTCGTACATAAATGAACCGCCGCATACATAACTAGAAATAAAGGTACAAGATTCTGACCAGAGAGAAGGCTAAATCATAGACGTCTACGGCAGCCTAGAGTTACGAGCTGCGGTAGCGCGTAGTGGTAGCAATTCCCACTGTCGACGTGCCCATGCTTTGTCGCTGAGTTCACCATGTTCCTCGGGCATCAGCCCAATAACACGGACGGCACGATCGCGTGCGGGGTCATCGTCGACCTCGGCATCCTCTCCGCGATCCTGTTCCTCTACCTCGTCCTCGCGCAGATTGAAAGTGTCGTCGGTCCCGGCAGCCATAGGATCTGGAGCCATTACCGGAGGGGCGGGGACGCCAAGCAGGGACAGTGGAGCGCGAAACGCAGAGGCCAGCGCATCCGTCGCCCCGTCGAGGAGCGTGCGCGGACGGCGACGGGGGAGCGCAGTCACATAGAAGGTTTGGGCGCTCCAAGTGGTACCGCCAGCGAACGCTGGGTCGTGCTTGAACTCGACGGTGATACGGCCGGTGCGGCCGTTGTAGCAGAACTGCGGGAGAGGATGGGAATATGCATTTGGGTAGGGCTGCGTCAGGGGTCGACGATGCCTGAGGACAATGCGCCCTCCTGCAACGGCCGAGATGACTCGGAGTGGTGAGTGCTGAGGTCCTCCGGAAAAAGTGATAGTGATCGAGAAGTGGGGGATAACTGACCTTCGACATCAAGCGCGTGTCCTGAAGCACGTGCGCAGAGCGCACCGTTGGTGTCGATGAAGAAGACCTTCGGAAATCGTGAGCCGCAAGGAGGCGGGGGCATAACTCGACTACTCACCTGATTGGCAGCTTCGGGTTGGCGGAAGCCTATGTGATCTTCAGAGTCGTGAAAAGGCATCGGGGGCATATCTAGGACTTGCCTTCAACGAGTGAGCTGTCCTTTGCTGGCCACAGTATTATAGGTGTGCCGTCTTGAACCGAATCGGAGGAGACGTCTAACAATCGCCCAGAGGACACGGAACGCAGGAGGAAGCAACCAGGAGGAAAGCCATGATCAGTGGAAAAGATATTTCCTTCGCCTTCTTTGATGAGCATGGTTTCAGTTTGAAGTCGAGGTAAGGCAAGAGTATCAAGACGACTTGGACCATGACTGATGCATGGCTGTGGTACATTTGATTTCCGGCCGTCCCCGACCTTTGCGCGGGAAATCGCCGTTTGGTGCACTAGAACACTACTGGAACACCACTTCCTGTGATTAACAAACCCTCGTACTGACGGTGACAAAAGCTTATATACCCTGTCTTAGCATTGCAAGTCGAACTACCGCCCAGACACCTCCGGGTTGCAACTTACCACAATCCGACTTAACATTTGACTTACCAGTATGGCGATGACGTCAATCGGCCACATACAGCACATTGGTCGAAATCGAAGTATCCTGGCGGTTGGCGGGAATGTTAAGACCTTCCGCCTTTTCTCATGGCGCGAAAGATAGTCCTTTGTGGGGCAGGTTTCCTCGGTGCGCTCTTCCTCGCCAAGAGGTCTTCGTAGACTTCTGCTAAACCCTGATATTTATTTGTAGGTTCGAACATCGCTACAGCCATCATCAAAGCGAACAATGCGTCTGGGGTCTTACGCCTTGTCCAAGTTTCGTCCAGAAATCCCCATGACATCTATAACAACTTGAAGGAAGCACTCCCACGAGACCACCTTCTGCCTCCCGTACCAGTCGATGTAACCAAGGGAGAAACCCTTACCCAAGCATTTGAGAACGCGGATGCAGTCGTCTCCTTGGTGGGAATATTGCAGGGATCCCTAGCTGAATTCGAAGCAGTCCAGTGGAAGGGAGCGGAGAACGTCGCACGGGCAGCCGCGGCAGTCGGTGCAAAGCTTGTACACTTCAGCGCTATTGGAGCGGATCCACATAGCAAGGTTCCATACGCAAAGACTAAGGCATTGGGCGAGGAAGCAGTCCTCTTTCATTGCCCCAATGCTACCATCATTCGGCCGAGCTTAGTGTTCGGTCCTGGCGATCGCCTGTTCAATGTGAGCCCTGTGGTCCATGCTTGAACCCGTCGTTGATATCGCAGCAGAGATTTTCACAGCTTTCCCGCTACCTGCCCATGCTCCCTGTATTCGGCAAAGGCGACACTCGGTTCCAGCCGGTATATGCTGGTGATGTCGGCCGACTCGTTGAGATTCTTACAAGATACAATGGAAAACTCAGTACTGATGTGAAAGGCAAAATCATCGAAGCCGTGGGACCTGATGGTGAGTCTTTCTCACTCCACTTCGATTGGGTGATTGTCACTTACAATACATCCAGTCTTGACCTTTCGGCAGATGATGCAACTCGTGGTTGATCACACCGGTCGTTTTCGGCCGATTGTTGCGTTGCCCTGGGTAGTGGGAGAGCTTCAGGCGGCAATTATGGAACGTCTTCCCACAAGTATATTTACCATTACGCGTGATCAGGTCCGTTCGACGTCCAAAAGTCTCAATAGAAGGTCAGCTGATGGTAATTTATTAGATAGAACAGCTGAAGGTTGACAATGTCGCGACTTACCCAATCCCACACACTCATGTCAACTTCAAGGGGGTCATGGAAGAGGATTCTTGTGGATTGACCTCCGTTCACGATGTGCTTCCAAACTATCTCAAATAACGGATGTCAAACGGCATTGGGTGTAGTGAACATTCTCTTCAGGAAAGCCACCCTCTGAGAGAAATGTCACGGTCTGTCTCGCTTAAAAAATTCTATTATTTCTGCGAATTTCCCGCTCTTCATCAAGACTGTGTGTCAAGTCTTTTTATTCGTCCTTTTTTGGAACACCTGTTGCCATTCTTAGCCAACAAAGAGGTCGTGCCATACGCCGTTGCTAAGTTCCTCGTATTCCATAAATAAGAACTTGTCTCAATGCTGTCCGTGGATTTGAGGTTTGTACCCAATGTGCGCCTCATCTATTTGACTTCTGGATTATTGGAATCACAGAACGACATCAGTGCGGAGACATATTACTACCATAGTAGTATTGACTTGCATTCCTTTCTTTCACTTTGGGCAATGAGTTTTCCTCGGTCATACCCACTAGTGTCATTTCTCGGAGCTTCGCTCGCACTCTTGTCTCAGAGCAATCTACTCGTATGGTCTTGATTCATAGTCGCTCTCGTCAAGCTTATGCATGTCTCGAATGGCGTGTACATGTGAGCTACATTCGCATGACGTCTAGGTCGTTTATTATCTCTCATATAGCTGGGAAATATTCTCGAAACTCGGCTACGAGTACTACTCCATCATAATAGGAAAGCTCAAGTCTACCTGGTCCTTCCCAGTACGTTTTTATTCTCTTTTAGCCTGCAATGGCCTGCATCGCAGGACCGGCAGGGTCACTCGATGACTCCAGCTTTATTTGGGATGTCGCTGGTGCCCTTTGTTTGCGATCATGCTTCTAAGAGTCAATCAAGTTCGACTGTATTATACAAATGGGGACGCTGAGCGATTATCTAGGCTTGGGTTATTACAACCTTTGTACGGTGCCGACTCGGGGCAAGCTTGGTGTAATCCTGAACCTTTGTCACCGCGAAGGTGTCTGGATATCCTTCATTCTTCACATCAGCTCTGGTCGCCCTTTGTGTGTGTGTATGTGTAAGAAGTCAATCCACTTACACCCATCTAAGTGCGATCCCCATATCACATCAGGGTTTCCCTCTGGGACCGTAATGAGAGTATCCATCTCATTTCGAGCACTTTTACGCCTTGATTACGGGGCTGGTGCCGTTTACAGGGTCTAGTATGGGTGTTGTTGGTTACAGTCGCCGAGGTTCCGCCTACGGTACGCTTATCCTCCATCTTGCTCGGGCTTCTCTAACCAAAAAGTATCCTCAGATCTTCATTCTCTTGAACTTGAATGGTGATCTTGTTGTCCATTCGACGCAGACCGTGACCCGTCCCATAGATCCCCCGAATCTGGTGCATTCATTGGATGCGAAGAATGTCGCGATAGCGGACGGCGCAGCGCCTGAGCGCTCGCATGTCCGGCAGGACTCGCTACGTCCGAGTCGGGCCCTATGCTCGAATGGACATAGTACATACGCTAGCTACTTTACCGAACACACAGTCTTTAGTCTACCCTTGGCAGCACTAGTTTAGCCCCTCACACCCTCGTTAGTTAGTCCCTCGTTAGTCGACCATTCTTGATGTCGAACGCTCGCACTCATTAGAATACCGGACTTCTAGTATATAGTCGCGTCGAGCTTCCCCTCGACGCCTTTCCCTCAGTTCTCGTGCATCCGCGCGCCGTGACTGAGGTGAGACCCATTCGTCACTTTCCCCACCTTCGCATACTGATACTGTAGTAGTTTTACATTCGTGTGTCTGCTACAGACTGACCTCCCGGCGCTCACTCGAACCGCCTACCCAACTGCTGCTATCTGTCCACAAACTATAAAGAAGCTCACAACACTAAATGTTACTTCAATACAAGATGTTCCAAGTTCTCGTACATGAGCTCTTCTGCTTCGCGCGGAGCTAATACGTACCGCAGATTGACGTTTTGTAATTTAGTGATCATCGTGGCAGTCACGGCGTCGGGGCTTCTCGTATATGCCATGGATTGACCGATGATCGATGATCGCTCCTTTGGCCACTTTTCAGCAAAGGCAGCTGCGGGCAGGTGTATCTCGCAGCGGGAGCGAGGACGATTGGCGTTTGCTCCGAATTGCCAGCCATCTACGACGTTCGACTCAGAAGTGGGATCTACGCACTTGTTATCTCGCAGGCTTGTTATGACTGTCTTCAGTCTTATGCTTTTCTGCAAGGAAATCGCTCTGTACGACGTATCTTAAGTATTATTTATGGAATGCGTCCCATTTTATGTGGCTGGTGGGTGTCGTCACCTTCGGCCGAGGACTGGTGGCTACATGAATACGAATGACTACTGCAGTTTGTAGTGGGAAGCTCGGAGTCTGCAAACAGCGTCGGCCCTATCTCTCTACCTCATGTACACCCTGATGGGTGATGGGTCCGAAAAAGTAGAAGAAAAAAAAGAATGAGTGACCGAAGAAGTCGTACTGTATACATCGTACGATATCTTGTAGTGTGAGACGGCTCCCCGGGCCCAGCCTTTCTTTTCCATAGGCTAGAAGCCGAACTGAGCCGATGATATGACTCGCTCGGATGTGTATGCGACCGCGGCTGATGCCGTGGGAAAACCGCTTAGAGTGGGTCAAAGAGTGGGTCAAAGAAGGTTGATTGACGGTTAGTTCATTGAAGAAGTAGGCTTCGGATATCATCGGACCACGCTCTTCTCCATGTTGCGTTCAAACAATATTAATGATGTAAGTATAACGTGCGAGCATTTGACTCAGCCCCAGGGTAACGAGCTATGATTATGCCTATAATGCAGGAGCATTCGACTGCATACAATGGTTGGTCATGGTCGCTACATGGAAAGGAATGGTGAGTACTCTCAGTTTCGGAGCAATGAGCTGCGGTCCTATCTATAAAGGTGTATGGAATTCCAGTCAAAATAATGTCTGCGAATCAGGTTTGGTCCCTCCACGTGCTAAAGTGCCGGATATCCACATGTTGAGAATAAGGAATGCGGCGTTCTTGGGTATAAAAGTCTGGCTAGATTTTTCCGGTCCGGTCGTCAGGCCATCACCCTCGTACCCCTCACCCAACGATGTCTTCTAAGCCAGAAGACGACGCTAGCGATGGCAAACTGTCAGCGGGACCCCTTGAGGAGGTCGACAAATCGCTATCTCCTGTATTACCTTCGACTTCCAATTCGGCCGATGGGGATAGCAAGCGCGACGTTACAACCGCTTCGGACAAGCCTTACAGCGTTTTTACGCGTGGAGAGAAGTGGTTTATTGTCGGCATTGCGTCTTATGCCGCGCTCTTTAGGTGAGTTGGAATAATGCATATGTCCTGGGTTTGACTGACGCGTATTCACCTGACCTCTAATCATAGTCCACTCACTGCAAACATATATTTCCCTGCGATCCCTGTCATCTCCAGAGAATTTCATAAAAGCGTGGAACTGATTAATCTCACCGTTACGATGTACATGGTGATGCAAGGCATATGTGAGCCCTGACGTCATTTAATTGGCTTTGCCCTTTGCCTCTGATATCCCTTTCAATTGTATAATCTTAGCTCCAATGGTGTGGGGGACGTTATCGGACCGCTGGGGGCGTAGGCCCGTCATGTTTGCTTGTCTGGCGACCCTCTCTTTATCTTGTGTGGGACTCGCACTAGTTCCGACGTCTGCCTATTGGTTGTTGATGCTTTTGCGATGCCTGCAAGCAGCAGGATCGGCAAGTACCGTTGCTCTGGGTACGTATGTCTTGTTTGGACAAAGTTGATTCACACGTTGATGCAATGATGGATTCGACCAGGGGCAGGAATCATTGCTGATATAGCCACTCCTGCCGAAAGAGGTGGCTTCTTCGGACTCTTCGGTATATGCCCACTCGTATGTTTATTGGCTCTTGCTTCGAGTAGTCTCGTATGCCTTGAGTATTAGGTTGGCCCCTCTCTTGGTCCTGTTGTCGGAGGAGCGCTGGCTCAGGGTCTCGGCTGGAGGTACTACCGCTTTCCGCCAGCCCCGAACGAGCATTAACCATACCGTTTAGGGCTATCTTCTGGTTTCTGTGCATCAGCTCTGCCTCTTGCAGTCTCGGACTCTTTTTGTTTGTGTCGTTTCACTTCATCCGTATTTAAGTCACATACCGAATACTGAGTCCTCATTGAAGGTTTCTTCCCGAGACTCTGCGCGCCATTGTAGGAGATGGAAGCATTTCCGCTGGATGGCTTTATACGTGCCCAATCCCTATTGTCGGGAGACACCGCCGGATAAACGAATCCAACGAAAGTCCTCCTCGAAAGCCGTTCACCAACCCTCTCTTGATGTTCGCTTACCCTGATGTCTTTGTTCTTCTCATCTTTAATGGCACATACTATGCCGTTATGTATTGCGTCACAGCGAGCTTATCTGTCATTTTCGAAGATATTTACCCTTCTCTTACTCAGTCCGATATTGGACTATGTTTCCTTGCTTTAGGAGTAGGATTGTTGTTTGGCACATTGCTTTCAGGGAAGCTTTCCGACGCCTACTATCGAAAGACTAGAAACGATATCGTCCGCCAACTTCAATCGAATTCAGATGAAGATATCGATCTCAAGGCCATCGAACAAGACCCAAGGTTCCCTATTGAAAAGGCCAGATTACAAATATTGCCGTGTCTAATGTTCGTCTACATCGCTTGTATTATTGGCTACGGTTGGTCCCTCCAGTCGAAGGTCTCTATTGCCGTACCTCTAGTCTTGCAAGCCATCAGTAAGCTCGGTTTGTCCTCCCTGTGCTATACAGCTCACCGCCGTTGGTGTAGTTGGCCTAACGGGTATAATCATATGGAATGCTATCCAGACTTTGTTAGTAGACCTATGGCCCAACCAAGGATCCTCCATTACAGCATGTGTATGTCCACCTTTTGCCAACCACGCGTGATCACTCGATCGAATCTTACTATCCTAACAGAACAATATTGTCCGCTGCTCTATGGGTGCCGGCATGGTGTCCCTTATAAACCCTATCCTCAATGCCCTTGGCAACGGATTGACGTACACGCTCCTCGGTGGCCTCTGCGTTTTAGTCTCTCCTTTACTGTTCGTTGAGATCAGATGGGCACCCACGTGGAGAGAGAGGCGGCGGCAAAACGCAAGACAACAGGCAGAACTCCAAAGTCGCCAGTGAGGTATCGTCAGGATGGGCGACGGAAAGACGAATAAAATGGGAGCGCACGAAGCACGCGGATCTCTAGGCCTTCTACAAAGGATATATTGATAGGTTTGATTCGCCCGCTATATTTACGTCGAATGCAGGCCACATTTACACACTAACGATATCTAAGCATCTCTGAATACAAAATAAAATACATAACTACAACATGAAATGGGAATTGCTATTTTGTGAAAGTGATCGTGGATTCGCAGAACCTGCAAGTACTGGAAGGCATACTCGCTCGCATCGGTCAGCCTGAGTAACGTTCTCATTGGCGATCATGCGGTCTACAAAATCACGCGTGCATCACCGACGCAAGGAACATTAGATTAACACGCGCGCGACGTGGATGACGACCAAGTTCAGTCGTCATCATCGTAGTCGTCGTCAGAATCGGGCGCATATTCGTCATCATCAGAATCTAGGTGACCCGGCATGGCTCGCCGCCGGTTTGCGCTCTGCTCTTGAGTCTCCAGACGCCGTTTCTCCACCAAGTCCTCGAGCGCACCAGGCATCTTCAGCAAGCCTTTCCATTCATGACGCGCGACGACGCTGCCTCCATGGCCACTTGCCCATGCGACGCTCATCAAAACAGGTTCCTTAATGGTAGGGGATAGTTCGGGGGTGATTCAGCAGGCGTATATTCTTGTTGGACACGGCAGGAAGCGGTACAGTACCTTGGTGTGCCAGCTCACATCGCGGACGCATACGACTCTGGACGGGATGTTGGGCCGTTCAACCTCCGACGCTGATGGGTCAAATGACATGGGAAGTGTCTTGCTCCGGTCCAAAATCTGGACTACCCGGCCATCGAGTGACCAAATCTTGGAGTTACCAACTCTGGTGAGTGAATGGGGAAACGAGCTCCACAAGATATATACGAACATGTATTCTTCCGTCAGCGGACCCGGAGTAGATGTAACGCCCTCCAGTCGTTTCTGCAGGGCTGAAATGGCAGCGGATGAGGGTCTGGAGCACGGCATGGCCTCGGTAGGTCATGACGCTACAGTCTAACGGATGCGCTAGATGTTTTGGTTTCGGATATCGCCCATGGCTGAAATACGATGGTTATCACAATGAGTTGTGTTCCGAGGAGCGAGTGAAAGCGACGGGGAAAGTTACCGATAGTCGTAACTTCGGATACTGTAATAATCATTTTCGACTTCTTCGTACTCTGAGTTCGTGCGCATTTTGCGGAGGTCCCACAGGCGGAGGGCCTGGTCCTTCCCATTGGAAATCACGTATCGGCCGTCGCCTTTCGCTGAAACGTTCGTTAACCCTTCCGTGTGGCCGATCAATACACCAGAGGGCTTCTGAGAGGAGCCTAAAGAGCGACGGTCCCTACATTTGTGGATGTGTAGGCAATGCAATACAAAACCGAGCGAGCGACGATACACACCAGACTTTCACGAACGTGTCATCAGACGCACTGATGAGCACGTTCCCCGACGCAGTATCGGCCCAACAACAACTATTGACATCTGCTTGGTGCGCATCTATCTTCACTGTTCGCCTGTTCGCAAGTAAATCGTATACTTCAGTGCTGCTTGAGCCGCTTTGTTTCGTCGTATGCTAAGATAGAATACTTGCCAAATATCTTGCCATCACCGCCGGCAACAACCTCATTACCGTCCGCAGAGAATTTACAACTCCAAATACCGAAATCGCTCAAATTCGAAAATCGCCTACGACTCGTAGGTAAAGGATCTGCAAATGGTATTGGTATTTGGGTTGATGATGAGTCCAGTGTCGTCGCCATGTGTACGGTTGAGTCCTGCGAACGATCCTGGTAAGGCTGGACTCAACATTCTCGAAACGGCTCACAATAGAGGAATAAATTATCCTAGTTGGATGTTAACCACAGGTAATATAGGATAAATGACGAAAGACCTTTCATTATCCGGGCTCAAGTGGGCGTCGGTGATCGTCCATCCACCCGATACGCCCTGAATGACCTTGATGACCTTCAGGGTCGTCGGCTCATCGGACGCTGATCGTCGCGGCCGTTCTGATGGCCGTATGACACGCGTTGGACTCGAGAATGGCACGGTCATGTCGTATATATGCAAGCGGAAATCTGGCAGAGCTTTAAAATAAAAATTGAGAGGGTGGAACGAAACTCACCCCTGCAACACGTGTAATAGAAGGAAGAATCTAAACGGTCACATGTGAAGAGAAGAGAATGAAAACTGAAGGCATGCACGAACCTGCGGAGTATTGGCCACAGTATATGTTGTCACCAAGTGAAGCAACAGCCGTACCATTGGTGTTCGGGATGATGGCCTACGTTCAAGTTTAAGAGAAATCCCAAGTGAAGATACAGCACGCACGCTGGCGATGTCCTGTTTGGAAGTTGGTCGGAGCCTACTTCGTCTTGACATAATGATCTTGGAAACATTGCTGCTACCTTTCCAAGATCTAGCTTCGACGCCAACTCTGCCAAACTCCCCACCCATAAGAAGCTTCTGCCCGGCTTCTTGAGGTGTGGTGACAGGTGGAAACCACTTTGGAGTCTTGGCGTGTGGATGACCCCAATAGTTGTATTCCAGCTCATTGTCGTCGTTGTCTTCGTCCCCGTCGTCTTCCTGCATCCCCGGTTCGCGATCTTCGACATTCGGGTCGTTGTCGTCGCCATCAGCACCCGCGGACGTTGTCATTGTCAAGTCATTTCCCGCCATGCGTAGCAGGCGAAACGACCCAGCAGAAAGTAGCTGCTCAAACAGACCGTGACTCGATGCATCGTCATCTCCACTCTGGTGTGTCCCCAGGGTACGGATATGCACAATGGCTACGCCAGCGTTAGACCAGTAAGGTAGGGGTTTCAGTCAACGAGAGATTGGATGCATACTTCGAAGGAGCTCTCCGATGCTCACGGTCTGAGAACGTTCGTCTTCTTCCCTTTCTGTTGGTGAATCTGCGTTATGGGACATTGTGCACAGAACAGAGCTGGGTGATCATCAGCTCTGCGGTGCTCGCCCGAAGTGGGTCCACGGACTGACTAAGGCCAGCGGCACCGCAGCGGTCACAGGATCGATCGACCGGACCGGAAAAGTGGCCTATTTTGAGGACCCGGGACACCTGATTCTGATAAATCTCCGGGGTCTTGTTTTGTCCATTCCGCGCCGCGCTGAGAGTTTGGACCTGTTCTTGGTATATATTGCATGGCATCATGGCTACATCTCCAATAACCATCAACGCGGATGAAGTCAACTGCCTCATCTACGCGTATCTCAAAGATTCAGGTCACTCCTATTCACATTTTCCTCTATACGCTCCTGACGCCTATACCTAGGCTTCCAACACACCGCTTTCAGTCTTCTCAATGAAGGCCATCTCCACCACTCCGTCCACTTGGAAAAACAAATTCCTCGGGGAGAGCTCATAGAGCTCTTGATCAAGGCGCTGCTATACACCGAAGTAGAAGCACACTGGAGAGGAAATAATGATATGACTGGCAACTGCACCACCGGTTTCTCGTTGTTAGAAACACACATTTGCTCCTTGAATCCAAGTATCAAGCCGACCGTCAAGCTTTCTGCAAACCCTACACCTGTTCCCCTCATCGCAGGATCCCAGCCAGTGTCGGCTTCCGAGCCATCTGAGTCAGCGCAAAAGCGTAGGGCGAGCACCCCTGCTGCAGAAGAAGGTCACTCAGAGAAGCGTCAAAAGACTGATGAGGCCAACAACGTTGAGGTCGAGGAGAAGAATCTTGATGGTGCGTCAAATTTATTTCAGTGAACGCGTGTTGGTTCTCCTGTAAAGCGTCGCTCACGCGGCATACGCTAGTGTCCACTTCAAGGAGAGCTAGTACGCGGGGGTCGAACGGCGAAGGTTCCGAGTCAAACAAGAAGGGGGCAAAACGTGTTAAGTCACCCAAATCCAAGTCGCCTGTACCCGCAGTGCCTCAGCCAGCACCTTCATCAGCACTCGAGAATGAAGATGTCAGTGACTCCGTCGTACAATTAAAGGGGCATGAGGCAGAAGTATGTGGTCATACAACAGTAAATTTGACTTGTTATCTGACCTTGAATCAATCAGGTCTTCGTTTGTGCTTGGAACCCTACCCAACATCATATATTGAGTTCAGGGTAGGTTCTGCATAGTCCGACAGTGCACCTCTGATCCCACCCTTTACACAGGTCAAAGGATGCCGTCATTCATCTATGGGACTTGCCACAAAGCTCGGGCGCCAAAATCAAAGGCTTGAAACCCTACCAAGCAATAGACTGCTCTTCTGCGAAGGCCGATGCAGACCTCACGTCTCTGGACTGGAATTGCCATGGGACACTTCTGTCAGTGGGATCGTACGATGCTACGCTGCGTATCTACACGGTTTCTGCCGAGCTGTATTTCGAAAGTCGCTTGCATAAGGTAAAGATGATTGGTGGCTGCCGAATTCAAAGTGCTCAAAATTGCCGACTATTGTCAGGGCCCAATTTTCGCTACGCGTTTCTCTAGGGACGGGAAATGGCTCGCTACTGCCAGCTTAGATAATACAGTATGTCTCTGGGATGTGGAGAAGAAACAGAGGCGTATGCAGTATAAACATCGAGGTAAAACCTTGCTGCTTTCTGGCGAGTATTTCTGACGAACACCCATATGTCAGGAATTTGCCTGGATTTGGACTGGCTAGATGAAGAGCTGTTCGCGAGTTGCAGTGCCGATAAAGTGATTCACGTCTTAAGCATTCATCGCGCAGAGCCTGTTGCTATCCTAACGTAGGTACCTGTCTCATGGCGTATCTGAACTGCCGCTAACACTTCTATAGAGGACACGATGGAGAAGTCAACCAGATCAAGGCAAACTCTTCAGGAACACGCCTCATGTCGTGTTCCGATGATATGACCGTACGAATATGGGGGATGAAAAGATCAAATCCATCATCTGAATCCGATCGAGTGGCTATCAGCGGCGAGATGACTGTGCTCAAGGGTCACCGCAATTGGGTCACCGGAGTAAGCTGGAGTCCTGTGAAGCTGGCTAACGGCCATGAGCTCGTCGCAACGTACGTATTCCATTGATTTATTCCTATCGCCACTAATTATGTACAGTGCATCATTCGATACCACAGCGCGGCTTTGGGATGCCGACACGGGGGAATGTTTGAAAGTTTTTACACATCACAAAAAGCCGATCTACGCAATCTCGTTCAGTCCAGACGGAAGATGGCTCGCCACCGGTGGTGGCGACGGTTGGTTCCACCTTTATGACACGGCGGTACGCTCTCCGTTTACGCCCCTCTACTGTCTTCATTCCACTGAGACACAATAGGAAAAGGAGAAAGTTTGGTCGTGGTTCTCAGAACACCCGAAGCGTGCGATATTTGAGATGTCTTGGCAGCAGCACGAAGACGGTGTCGACCGTGTTGCGCTTTCCCTGCAGTCACACAAAGTCGGTTTGATCGATTTGACCCGAATACCTGCGCTGCACCAGTCACGGACAGCCTCCTAAGGCAGACCGTCACGCATATTTCATTTTGCTTTATAATTTATCTTTGTCCTGTGCTCGCATGCTGTCTATCTCTGTGTCTTATTTAATACGATGTCCTTTATTTTGTTTGGCTCATTAACAAGGTCACGAAGAAGGGTGGGCGTCGCGGACGAAAAAATAAGAATCAATCAATTTGCCCAAGACCGTGCCGGAACCGGCCCGCTTGCAAGGTTGTTCAGCCATGTCGTCATCCACGACCCCACGACGTCGTAGCACAGTCCACGATTTCTCTACACTCCGCTTACACCCAGATGGAACTCGTGTCCCAATAAACCCTCCTACACGAGTTGAACTTTACGACTCTCGGACGCGCAATATCGGACGCGACATTCGCGGCAATCGAGTGGCTCGAGATGCTGCTGGTCTTGGAATGGTTCCGAAGCGCGCGGTGATGGACGAGGACAATAGTGACGAGGTGCAGAAGACTAGGCCTCGTGTGCCGCGGCACAGGAAGAGAGGCCACATAGACGACGACCACGTCGAGTTCCTACGGGCTTCCGGAAGTGGCGCTCGTCGTCGCATTACTACTAGTACAGGCGACACGACGATCAATGCGAATGGCAAGGGGGAGATGATGAAATGGCCTGTGCCTTCCTCGGTGCGATCCGATCTTTCTTTCTCATGTTTCCCTCTTTCTTCTTTCTTACTTTGTTTTTTTTTCTCCTTACACGCGACGCCTTATCATTCGTTCCTGGTGTTGCGTAAAATGTCAGGACCTGCTGAAATGCGTGCATCACTTCGCGAGTCAATATTATTCGGCGGGCGGTCTGTTGACAGACCGATCTCGCGAATACAGACGCGAGGTCAGGCAGCGGAAAGCCGGGCGTATGCTGGTGCAGGCCGCAGTAGCAGGCGCGGCGAATGCTGGGACCAATGCCGACATGGCTGCCAACGACACCTTCACCGGAGACGGAGAAAACGAAGGAATTGATTCTGGGAATGAGGATCGTCGTGACGAGGGAGTTGTCAAGGGTAAAGGGTTGGATGAGGCGAAAGATACACCCTCGGAGAGCGTTCCAGACATGTACAGGGCACTTGACGGGCCAGCGCTTATGGCCATTGGTACGCCCATCCCCTCGTGGATTGCCATTACTGCACGAAGCTGAACGAAGGAGCTTCTGCCAGGCATGTTGCTTCAAGAACACATATCTACGCTTCTAAAACCGAACACCCCTCCAGGGTGGGAAGAAGACATGGTGGCCTCTGGCTTCGTTCCGGAAGACAGCAGCATGGTTATAGACTACGGGAACCCAGACGACGTCGAAAGCGAAAAGTCAGACGATGAGTAAATATCATTCATGCGAAGGTTTGCGAGGACACAAGGTTTAGCTATAGAGGTGAAAGTCTGTTCTACTACCGAAGAATTCTCCGAGTCAGACACGCCATCGTATATTGTATGTATCGAACGTTAAGAGAAGCCACTTGGCATTATCAGATATTATGTCCATCCCAGGTACCAAATGTTTTGGATTGCATGACACACCATTGGAGCAACGATGAGGCGATTTTGCCCTGCTTGCGATAGGTGGCAACTAATGCTGACCTGCGTTCAGCAGCGCGTTCGGGGTGGTTTCAGGGCTGAGTTCCGAGTCAATTTTGAGTTCGACCTTTTCGTTCCTCGAAATTGGCCAGAATCAGAGTTAGCCTTGACACCCCCAGCACGACTTGTGTTTATATGCGGAGTTCAGCTGATGGAAACTTGGTGGACACCGAAATAGATGATATACAAATTATCGTCCCGCTGAGCCACAATATTTTTAATCCTCATGCATCATGCCTCATGGGACAGAGGCAACAAGCTACAGACGCATTGCATCAAGCTTTCGTTGCTCAGCTGGCAGAAGCCATTCTTTCAGTTATGATGATCTGGAATGCCTCGGATGAAGAGGACGACTTGATGGACAACGATGATTCGACATCTCATCCCTAACCCATACATTCGTTGTTGAGGCTTCCGACTGTGACTGATATATGCAAAATGTTAAAATATTACGAAGAAGAACAAAGGAATGACGAAAAAAATCAGAAGTTTGATTCGGATTTTCAGACTCAGCCATCTGGCTGGACAAGCTGGGCAGGACGAGTGAAACCAGCGTTCACCTGAGTTCAGAAGACCATGAAATCGATTGTTTTGTAATTCGAAACACCAGGTTGAACCCAAGTTCGAAATCAGCACGAATGCACACGAATGCATGCCTGAAAACCCCCGATGATTAATATGCCATTTCTATCCCTCCATGGGCACATATGTAGCACCTATCTGATATCGTCTTAGTCAACGTATACGCGTCTCGTCGATCTTCGTCAATGGTTCTTACAGAGGCCTGGCTGCCGAGCGACGATGAAACGGAGGGCATAAAGAGAACAGATTTAGAGAGTCCTTCACAAGGTTGGGTCTGATAGTGAAGAAAGCTCGGAATTAAAGATAATGGAGGCCAAGGCCATGCGTAAACCGACGACTTGGCAAACTGCAAATAATCGAATGCATGGTAAGTCTAGATATCTTGACATGTATCAGAGATTAGAATGGTGGTGTAATGAACAGGTTCCGGCAAGGGGCGGTTCCTCATGAAGAGGGTGCATTGTTGAGGGTCCCATCCTCCCATCGCTTAAGGATGTTTTTCTGGAAGATACCCATGTCTGAACCTTCAAATATCCGCAACCTCTCTAGTCGTCGTTCACGAAGCTTATTCTTTGGTAGCATGCCTGAGACCGCCTTGCGAATAATCTGAGGGTCGTCCCAGTCAAGGGCTACATCCAAAGTGACAAAAGGGCGACGTACCTCATCGGGCTTCTTGTTCATCATGTCCCTATATTTAATCTCCTTCAACCCTCCTGGATAAAGCGTATGCTTCCGGTACAGAATTTGATCTGCCTTCCTCCCTGTAACTTTGACTTGACTAGCGTTCGTCACAACCACATAGTCGCCGCAATCAACTATCACAGAGAGTCACATTTCCAGACCACAAAAAAAGAAGGGAGACATACCGCTGGGGTCGTAGATGGGCTTATGCTTCCCCATGAGCACAATTGCTATTCTCTCCGCTAATTTTCCGAGGATGCGGTCTTTCGCGTCTGCATGGTGCCATACTCGTGCATAGGCGAGGGCGGTCTGATAAGTTGCCATTAGCGGGTTTAATATAAGGGCTAGTGTTATATGGTAAAACATACGTTGCCTATTGCTTGGGACATGGAAAGTCGTACTGTGTCACGCGCCTGTGGTGACTGTTGACCGTTGACTGAGAGCGTTGAGAGCTGTGGAAATTGGAAATTGCCACGATCTACATCTACATCTTATCTTATCAAACCTTGTGCCGATTCCTCAGCCGCCTTTCCGCGTCATAAACTCGGCATCCATCGCACATTCCGCTTTTTATCCTCGACCACCACAGTCTTTCCCCCATGCTGCGTCTCAGCCTTTTTGCATACACAAGGCCATTATTTGGACCTAACGTTCTTCGGTCAGGTCCCCAAGTCTTGCCTCTACGCTCCTTCGGCAGCGCCGTACGACCGCGGATTACAGAAGCGCTTCGAAATCGACCTCCCGGCTTCTTTACTAAGCCCTTCCAACAATCATCACGAGGAATTGTCGATTCGGCGGTTATATCTCGTCCGTCGCAGACGGAAGCTTGGAGGCGCTATGCAGTCACAGCTGTATGTCGAGTCGTAATCATCATAAAGTTGTTTGAATTTATACTTACGGATTGGCAGGCCACTGTCGCTGGAGCCATCGTCGGCGTTGAGGTATTCTTGAACCGAGATACCCGCGATAGCCTTTCTGTAGCCGAGAGATCCTACCTGCACGATTCGTTCAAATACACAGGCGGCGGGCTCGTCCTGACGGCGTTGGCAGCTCGCAGCATGTTCAGGGCTGGACTCCCATTCCGTATCATGTCGGCCAACCCTTGTGGGTAGTTTGATATAGGTTCTGAGACATGCTACTGAAAAGCAGCATCTAGGGCTCGTGCTTGGCGTCAGTCTTGTCGGTAGTATCGGTAGTATGATGGGAGTGTACTACACGTCACCAGAGAACTCTGTCCAGAAACATTTGTTTTGGTTGGTCAGTATTGCTCCTTTCCACTTGTAGAACAGGTTTCAAAGAAGTTTTTTCCATTATAGGCTTTCAACGCTTGCCAAGCCGCAACACTTAGTCCGTTCTTTTTCCTCAGCCCAGCCATACTTTCGAGAGCGGCATTGTATACATGCGGCGTCGTTGGCTCGCTTTCTTACATCGGAGCCACTGCCACGTGTGTCACTTAGATCATGTTATAGATATTCCGCTCAGATGTTGTTCACAGTAACGACAAGTATTTGTATATGGGTGGCCCCCTGCTTGCAGGGGTTACCGTCGTTGCGCTGACCTCGCTGGCGCCAATGGCCCTTCCTCTCGGTACACGTGCTTTGGCCATAACTGAGTCTATCTCTTTATACGGTGGCCTTGCCGTCTTCGGTGGTTTTGTGCTCTACGAGTATGTCAAAAGTTTATTCTAACTGTGTACAGAATTTATCTCCTTCGTCATTTTGCAGTACACAAAAAATTCTCCATCATGCTCGCTTGGCTGAGCGCGGTATTATTGCGCGTGACCCAATGAAGGAGGCTATCGGCCTCGAGCTTGATATGCTCAACATTTTGTAGGCCTGACCCTATTCTGTGCAACTTTTGGCCTTGCTAAATGCACCGTCTCCCAGCATTCGTATTGTGCAAATTCTCACCATGCAAAACAACAGGCGAAAGTAATCGTAAGTCTTGTCAGGTTACCAATTAGGGCTAGCCACGTGTATTGTTCATGCCGACTGGCACTGGCATTCGTATTTCCTCTGCCGTTAGGATTCTCCCCCGATTGAATTGTCTGCTTTATCCCTGTGAAAGAGAATGTGATTGTCTGTATGGATGGATTAAGGCTACCAGTGCCAGCGCTTTATACATAAGGTCTAGGCTATCCACTTCCATCTACCCTTATTTCTAGCGTCAAACATCCTTACAAACACGACACATACCCCAGCCACAAGTAACAGCACCCCATCGTAGCCAGCTATTTCATTAAATCGCCTCCTTAGTTCCGGTAGGGGGATCTCTACCTGGGCACTCGGTGATTGAGTGCCCAGCAAGGCACCTGCGACAGGTGCGCCCAATACTGCACCGAGGCCCCGAACGAAGTAGATGGCAGCATTGGCAGAAGAATAATGCTCTTTCCCATAAATTTCTGCTATAGTAGTGGGCAAGAGGGCGCTGTAGCCTCCAGAGGCCATACCATAAAGCATAATGAAAGCGAGGAAACGCGCACGCGAGGCGCAAAGCCAGAACGCGAACGGTGAAATACCAGAGAAGACGACCTGCGTGTGGGAAATGACACAAGCGTTAAAAAGACTAGCACAGCGAGTCGAATAGGAGAAATCTGAGCGCACACAGAAAATCATGGTGTTTTGTCGTCCGGCATAATCACCCAGCAGGCCCATCAATATGCGTGACACGCTGTTGACGGCATTGTTTGCTGCTAAGAGCATACTGGCAGTCTTGGGCGAGAAGCCCAGGACAATAACCGAGTATGTGGTCAGATAATACAAGGGTATTATATTCCCGGCAGCCTGCATGAAAGCCGCAAGCAACTACAGACCTGAGTGAAATACGCGGTGCTAAATAAACGCGGCGGGACGTACCTGTAGAAGGAACGTTCCCCTCTTGGCGAGTTCTAGAGAAGGACGGATTGGCCGAAACGCCGGGTGATTACGAATCACGAAGGCGATAGGAACACAGATCACCAAGTTCCACACTCCAAAAATACGCAATGTTACAGCTAGACCATAACGCGAAAGCAATGACTGTGTCACTGGTGCTAAGACCAGTCCACCTGCTCCTGACCCGGCCATGGCAATTCCCATCGCAAAGCCGCGATGTCGGTCGAAAAACACTGGTGTCAATGCTATGACAGGGTAATACAACATCGATGAACCGATGCCGACGAGAACTGCCTGCGTAACGAAGAGATACTCCAGCTGGCAGAGAAGGATATCAATTGAAGGAAGACGCCGAGAAGTTAGCGAAACATACTTTTGTTGCGAAGCTCGCGAGAATGTAACCTAAACTCATGAGGGCTGATCCAGCGAGGCACATGAGGCATAGGTCGAATCCCTTGGAGATGATCAAGGCGACAAAAATGCTCCCACTCCACGTAAGACCACCTCCTACGGTTCCGATGAGCGATGCCAGTGCATATCGACCGGGACCATCGACGATTTTACTTCCACTTGAAGTATAGTACTCCTGTTCAAAAAAAAAGTACCATTCATATGGAGATATTACGCGGCTCAGCTGAGGGACTTGCCTGAAATATTCCATATGTCTGGTTCGCACCAATTGTCTGAAATGTCGCCAAGAAGCCACAAAGAACCAATACGCATTGATACAAGCGTGTTGGGCGCGGGTAATCTGGATCCTCATCCACTGTGCTGAGCGACCACATCGAGGCCCGCTCCTTGTCATCGCTGTCGACGTACGATGTTGTTGCGAGCGATTGTCGTTTTTGGGGCCCTTCGTCCGAGGGCGGGTATGTCATTGCAAATAGTGCAGGAGGGATCGACGGAGGGAAAAGAGTGGAAGAGAAGTTTCCTCGTGTTTGTTGTGGGCAGGACCTGACCCGAGACCAAACGCTTGCTGTCAAGTGTAAACCTCTTCAAGGTACCTGGAGTCTGTGTCTACTGCAAGACGTGATTGACGAAGGTGAAAACTTTAAGGGCGTCGTGTGCGCATTCATGGTCCTTTATCAAGGGCCCCGCAATATCTGGGAACTACCGCAGTATCTCCCAAGAATAGATTTTTCTGCCCCACAAGTGGACTGGAAAGAGGCTCCCCCGTTACAACTCCGCATTACAGCGGGGTCGTAGAAACAAAAAAAAAAAGTGATCCAGAGTTGCAGATCTGGGCTGTAGGACGTCGTGTGACATCGAGATGACGAGGGTAAAGGTGGAAGATCCCCATTTGCATGAGCCCGGGAAGAAAGCGGCCGGGGTTACTCCATGGTAGAAGTAGCGACGTCCAAAGGAGACATAACCGGTCGCGGGCACATTCTCGGATATCATGGATAGGTAAAACCTAAGTACGCCGCATCATTAGTTGTCGTGGATTGAGCAGAGGGGAGGGCAGTGCAGACACCCGGAAGGCCAGCGTTTGAAACATACACACCAACAATGGTTTGCCATCAACTACAATTCTACTCTCAGTTCCTTGGCCCAACGTGCCCTGGAAACTGCACTGGGTCACACTGCCCTTACACGTGGGAAATGTCACCACTGGAGCTGTCGCCGTTGGGGCCTCAGATGCGGCTAGAGCGCTCGATGTGGCAAAACAATGGCCAATCAAAAGGCAGCTGAACATGGTGCCAGTGTAGATTGGCTGCTTTCCGCCGCCGGATCTGGAAAGGTCATCTGTTAGGATTTCTGGCCATATTCCTGGACCGTGCCGTTGACTGTCGCGGTGGAGCCTGAAGCCGAGGAGAGGCCGAAGATACTAGCATACCATTTCATATCAACTTGAATCTTTATGATCCTAGATATTATCTTTAAGGTACGTACAGTAGTGCGAGGACCGCACTGGGATTGTTGACGAATAACATATAAAGATGCTTGGATAAGCGAATGACGTGTTCTGTTTAACTGGCCAAACGGACGGGAAATGCCACGCTTAATACATTCTGCCACCTTGTCGGTAGCCAACTCATACACTCATGTCACCCAAGGTCGTCCTTGTGACTGGTTGTTCCGAAGGAGGGCTAGGGTTTCACCTGTAAGTCGTCTTTACATGGAAATAATCTAACACATATAACGACTTTTTCTTAATGATCCGAATTTGGAACCGTCAGGGCCAAGGAATTCGCCTCTCAGGGGTGCAAAGTCTACGCAACCGCCCGGAAAGTCGAAAAGATGCAAGCTTTACATCATTTGCAAATCGAACTTCTCTCCCTTGATGTTGCCGATGACACCGCAGTCAAGGATGTAGTCAACACGATCATCGCGAACGAAGGACACATAGATGTCGTTGTGAATAATGCGGGAGTGGGTTGCTGTGGTGTGTTTACCTTTACCTTCCACCCTTTCGTCCGATGAACATTTCGCAAGGCCCAATCTTAGAAGTACCGCTCGAACAAGTCAAAGCTGTCTTTGACGCGAATGTGTTTTCGGTCCTCCGCGTAAGTCGAGCAGTGCTCCCTCACATGGCCGCTCGCAAGCAGGGGATGTTCATCACCATTGGCTCCATCGCTGCAGACTGGTACGCATACCTGCTCTCATTGACGCTTCCAAATACGAAATTCACTTGTAACTAGCCCTCTGCCATGGGGTGGAATATATGGCGCTACCAAGTCAGCAGTACACGCCATAACCGACGTGCTGGAGATGGAGTGCCGACCTTTCAACATCAAAGTCTTGCTTGTCGCTCCGGGTGGTGTCAAGTCCAACATATCTGCAAATCAAATTTACAACCCGCCTCCAGACAGCCTTTATAAGAAGTACTTTGATAAAGTTCTGGGCCGACAGGAGCTCAGCCAGACCTCTCCTATGCCTACCGATGTCTTTGCGAAGAGAGTGGTAACGAAAGCTCTGGCATCAAGTCCCCCAAATTACATGTCGCTGGGTAAAGGTGCTATTAGTTTCTGGCTTCTAGCATGGCTTCCCCGTAGTTGGGTCCTGTCGAACTTTTGGAAGAAATTTGGGCAGATCTAAGGTTTTGTTATCAATGAAAATCAAAATCCCCAGTCCGCCTAAAGCCTCGTGGCTTCTTTCTCGTCGGCTTAATCAGGTAAATAAAAAAAAATGGCATCGTCTCTTCTCTGGTGCTGGTGTTCAGCCCACAGTATCGTTTCCTTGATATATTCAAGAGCTTACTATCCCGTGGAGATCTGTCGGGATGTCGGTTTCTATCCCTGTGCGTATTAACACCGCTGATTACTCGGCAGGTCTTCCGAGCGAGTTGCTATCTAAGTTGACCTTCCACTTTTATCTCCGTTGGGACCACTGGTACATCCTTCGAACATTCGGGTGTTGGACATAACACTCTGGACGACCGCCGGTAATTGCTCGAGTCTTAAGTTGCCATTTCATATGTTTGGCGCATGACAAAGACGGTGACCTCAGTTTACGTGGATATCGTGAAGGATGTCCGCATCGCAGACCATGTTCAGGTGGTGGGGTTGTATGTCATACAAACCGCCTGACCATCATTGACACTGGCGGATCCGAATCAAACACGTGTTCTGAATCCATCGCAAGTCGTTTTTTTTCGTTCCTGGTGACAATCGACGACATGTCCGACAAAGAACCCCCACATATATCAGTCGAAAGGTTGATATATCTCGTCGCGAGCCACTCTCACTGAATCCATTGGTCCAATTAGCTGTGATTCTCGCGCCAACCATACTGATTCAAGCGTCCCCATGAGGAATAATCGCGGATGCCATTGCTCTGTTGCTCAGGAACACACCCAATAACCGGGAGATCTTTGCTTGCTAATGTGATAGTTCAGAAGATCAAATCATTTAGAAGGTCATCGCTCCGAGTTCCCACAGACATGGTATTCAGCGTTTATGGGCATCTATGACATCACGCTCAGCACGCGCAAGTTGAAAAGATGACTGAGCCTTGTCCTGATGCAAACAATTCTCCTCTAGGTGGCCGCGAGAACTTGCTTAGGTTGGCCTTTTATCTCCTTATAAGTCTATAATAGACGTGGCCGGATAATCTCTCCACCTCGTGTGGGGCAAGCGGGCTAGATACGACCTCAGCGTGACCCGGAGAAAGTCCGTCGATTGATGGACTACCTTACAACTGACTTCCCCCCGCAGTTCTCTCTGGAAAATTTGACAACCAATTGCCACAATTTGGAATTTCTACATTGACTCATGCAAATGGAATTTTTGGCTCTCTGGAACGTTTGAACGTTCGCACTTCGCTTGCCATTGGTTATAGTCGCTTCGTCAAGGAGACCATGAACCTGCACGGGAAGCAATCAAAACGCATTTGCGGCGAGAGCCCGGCGGCTGAACGATTTCCACGTTGAACTGAATAACAAACCAGGGTCCTCGGTCGATATACGGCATATATGTGGGCGGTGTAGAGGAGGACGATCTGTAGTTGAGGAACACATAAACAGAATTAGGGAGGACGACAATAAATTTCGAGGGGGTGAAAAGGCACAGAAAAATTTAGCTATAAAGATGCTCGACTGGTCGAGACTGAATAAACTGACCAAGCGCAGGGCATGCAGCAAGGCACGTAACACGTATCCGTTGAACAGTCGTTGAACGCACACAAGCAGAGTTTTACGTAACAAGCTTTCGATTGCTTACGCCACCCAATAACAGTCCAACTCTACGAAAAAAAGTAAACAACGGGGACTTCGTAACACTTTACAACGTTCACCACTAGGGTTTTAAACTCTGCTTTACTTGCGGTAAGTATGCGCCAGAAACGGGGGTCACAAACTGTGAATAAATCGTTGTATAAATCTTTAACCTTTTCCCGTCTTTTTGCGAGAGGGTAAAAATTTTTAAGTGGCTATTGTTCAGACAGAAAGAGAAAGGCTATAAATTTAACACACAAAACAATAAATGATATAGCTAAAAAAATTTGGAAAAGGTTAAAGACAATGCAATCACTTATTCAATTTGTGCGTGCGTTAAGCTTTGTTTCCTGTGTACAGTATGTGGTCTCTGAGGAAACATGGAAAGGAAATGGAATTTTTTTATAATATTTTCGGCCAACTACACATAGCGTATAATTATGTCACATGTTGGATCGCGGTGATAGCGCACGTGATCCTTTTTGTCCAAATATGGAGGCGTTGTGGTTCATCCCAGTTACAGCAGTGCAACAGAGCAACCGACATTCCCTTTCCCAAGTCTTGTCACAGCCATCATAGTACACACCTTTGCACGAATGTCGCGCTACTCGAGCCACCTCTCCCCAAACATCACTCCCACCAAGTCTGGGAAGGCACAGAAATCGCGTGCGCGCCGCGAACCCTCAGGCGTGTTTTCGCTCTTCCAGCCACAGCAGATCCAGCAGTTCAAGGAGGCTTTCTCCCTCATTGACCAGGACAGAGATGGTCTGATCGGGGAACGAGACTTGAAGGACACGTTTGCCAGCCTAGGTGCGCACAATAAAGGCGAAATCTCGAAACATTCACATCGCTCACCGACAGACATTTCTTTTGTTTCATGTCTCTCTACGTGTTTCCAGGAATTGTGCCGTCGCCGGAAATGATGGAAGAGCTACTCACGTCGCGCCCGGGGGAGCACAGCTCCCTGCCGTCCTCTGCTGCTGCGGACAACGCAAGCGATCGCGGGGTCAACTTTGCGATGTTCTTGACCATGATGAGCGAACACTTGTTCGAGTTTGATGCAGAGGCGGAGCTGGTCGAGGCGTTCTCATCCTTTGACGAGTCGGACTCTGGAACGGTCAGATGCGACGAAATTAGGAAATGGCTGAGCGAGACGGGCGACAGGATGAGCCAATCGGAGGTTCGTATTCGTTCATCGCTACTGCAGGGTCCAATTTTTGACTTGCTTTCGAATAGATCGATAGGTTTTTGAAGGGCTCGTTTACTGACCGTCAAGGAAATTTCAATTACAAAGAATGGGTGAAGGTTCTCCGAGTAAACGAGGATGATAACGATGCGGAGGCTCGGACGTAAGAATCACTCCACCTTGAAGATCTGTCTTTTATCTATGTCCCCGCAAGTGTACTATCCAACGGTTCGCATCCTCGGTCAAATTTACCGCAAATTCTGATGTACACTAGACAGGCTTCATGTATTATCTTACATACTGGCATTACTCTCAATACATACCCACGAACTCGTATTAAATTCAGTGCCGTCTGAGTGGCTCTGCAGAGAACCGTGCGGAATCGCTTGCAAGCACTCTTAATACCTTTGTCAATACTATCTTCACTCCTTTCGTCTTGACATCACGTAGAGCTGTTTTGCCAACCACCAGCGCGACGTAGCGCAACAACCAACCTGAGCGTGCTCACCGTCTCCTCTGCCTTCTCCAAGGCTAGTTTCTGATTCTCCTTCTCCGCCCTGGCTGGAATCAACAACGGTCCTACACTCTACTAGGGCAAAGCGAAATCCATAACCATCCTGATCCCTGCCACGACACCTTCCAAAAATATTGTGGATGTGAATAGTTCGCACGCCTATTTGGGAAAGCCCGATATGCCTCCAGGGACAGGCGTAAGTGGGTTCGGACCTTGGCTATAAATGATGACGAAGGGCGGAGACCCAATGGTTATTGTGGCTGCCCTGTTCCGCGGGGTGAGATAGACAATAGCCCAGGTGCGTGCCTTGTTGTGTAGGTAGCCTGGGCTCGTTGTTCATGATAGCATATGTACCTCAGCCTACCAGACGACTTGGTGCCTCATGTCTGGCCCCTGTAGCCGATGCTACGTTTTATACCTCAGAAATACATCGCGCGGATACTCACTTCCGGTTCTTAGTCTCGTATTCCTTTCTGCCCAGGCCCTCTCGAGCGAGGTCAAGCACACCCTACTGCGGTTCCAGGGGCCCAAAATGACACTTTCCGCCCGCTGCCAAGTGCCGAATTCGGGTCGGGGAGCTTTTTTGTCGACCGAGACTAGGCGATAGAGTTTTTCCGGTTTATCTTGTCGTGTGAGCAGAAATTGCATCTGTGCTTCGTTTCAAAACTTTTCATTTCGTCCGCAGATTCCGATGGTCAATTTTCGTCGCCAGCGCATGATGCAAGCTCCGGGTTGGGCCATGAGCAACATCCGGAAGCGAGCAACTCCATCTGCGCTTCCTCTTATTCCACTTTTGGTCGAAAATTGAAGTAAACGTGACCGTGCTCAATCGTCGTTTTCTTCCTGTTTCTGTGACCCTTTCTATCGACGGTTGCTGGGAGGACTGACCCGGTTGAGACCGCCAGTCGTGGGTCGGGGCACCCCTATCCCCGTGCGGTGCCTTTCCTCCTTCTCAGGTGAACCCCGTTTCTTCCGAGGGTTCTCGGTACTGTTGTCATGCGCGCGCCACGTTTCCCACCTCTGCGGTCCTGCTGACTCTTCTCCTTTGGGGAAGTCTGAGCTGGCTCGGCTTGACTGCATAGCTGCGGGTGGTAGGCATGGTGGTATTTCTGTTATCGGGTTATCGGGAAAGACCAAAACCTCATCTGCCTTCCTTTCTGTGATGCGGTTGACGTCATGGGTAAAATCATCGCAAATGGCAGTACTTGTAGAATTGAATTCAAGTATTATTTGTATTTGAAGCTACGCTTTGTTAATAGGCTGTGCTACGAAGAAGGCAGGAGCGTGCCACGCGAGTATGAGTCAGTTGGTTGGGTCAGAACTCATCCAACCAAGATCTGCGACGCTCCAACAAGGGCTCGCGTTGATGCCCATCGCACTCCTTTCAAACAACAATGGTGTACATCAACTCGTGGCAACAGTATCAAGAAGCCGCCGAAAATTTGTACTCCAAGTCACCCAGGAAAGTACGTCGACAAACTTTTCCAATGCCGCCCACGCCCCATCGTGGTAGCGAGCTCCCACACGCACAATTGGTTCTCGGTCTGACGACTTTTTTGGTAGGCTCGGTACAGCGTAAAATGGAGATCTTCGGAGGGTAAACTCGTCCTCAAAATCACCGACGACGTGACAGTGCGTGTCCCCCTTGCAACGTATTTTGTCCTCTCTTTACAATGACTAAAACACATGTACGCAGTGTCTGAAATTCAAAACTCATTCATCCATCTTCCTCGGTCGCTTTGAAGCACTTAATCGCTCTCTGATTCAGAAGATGACGAACACCCGCCTGCCATCGAGTAGTGCCGCAGCGCCAGCGGCTTCGGCCTCCCCCGCTTCTCCTCACGCACACGCTACTACCGTCTCGCCCTCTGTACAAGGATCTAACGCACCCAGCACACAAACCGCATCGACAGGAGGGGGGGTGAAGAAAAAGAAGGGGAAGAAAAAATGATGGTTAGGACAATACGGTCCAGTTATCTGGAGCATTGATCTGCGCGAGGGCAAGCCGTGTTGTATGCATATCCCGTGTATGTACCCGACTCTAATGCCCCGTTTCCCCTCATTCCTGTGATACGCCGTCATGTTCGGGCTATCATCACAGGTCGTACAATAACAACTATCATCCAACATTAGGCTTTTGGCCGAGATCATACCCATACCCAACAGAGACCATCGCCTAGTCAACTGTGCGTCTTCACAGAAGAACTCCCGACGGCTCCAAGTTCGTGAACGTATCAGAAATTCCGTTGTAGATCGGATTCCCGCGGAGGATGGTCTGCTCAACTCGCCCGGATAGCACCATGCCCTCGTATGGAGTGAGCTTGTTCTTGAACTGAAGTGTTTCTTTCGTGACCTATGCCCGATATTCAATCGCTGTCCAAATGGTTCTACAGAGGAACCCTCACTGTATATTGTATATCTGGGTCCCAGATGACCAAATCGGCATCATACCCAACGGCGATTTTGCCCTTCCTGTCGCCGAGGCCAGCATGTCTTGCAGTGTTCTCGCCCATCCATTGCGCGATCGTTCCGATGGACACATTACGTTTCCGTCCCTCCGTCCACAACAGACTCAGCCCGATCCCGAGCGTGCTTATACCGCCCCACGCTCCCATGATGTCTCCCTCTTCCAACTTTTTCAGCTCTGCGACGCAAGGGCTGTGGTCCGAGATGACGAAGTCGATCGTGCCGTCCAGCAACGCCTCCCACAACGCCTCGCGATTCGCGGCGTCCCGAATCGGTGGGCAGCATTTGAACTCGGGGCGTCCGTCAGGAATGGTGTCTGACGCCAGGCAGAGGTAGTGGAAGCACGTCTCGACCGTGAGCTTGTGTCCGGCCGCCTTGGCGCTGCGGATGATCGGAAGGGCGTGCGCAGCTGAGAGGTGCACGATGTGACAGCGGAGCGCGGGGAATTCCTTCTGCAGAGCGATTATCCGCGAGATCGCGTCGACCTCGAACCTTTCCGGACGTGAGTTGAGGAACGTATCGTACGCCGTCCGGTCTTCCGAATCACCGCCGATCGACATCGGATGGTCGTCTACTTCTGCGTGGAATAAGAGTATAGAGTCCGTGTCCTGCGAACTTGTTGGTCAAGTGAGAAAATGAATAGATCTCTCATACGTTGAGTGTGGCCATGGCCGGGCGCAGGTCGCCCTCGGAAACGCATGGGAATTCCTACACAGGTGATTACTCACGGAACCTTAGTGTGAGGCGCAAAGAGTCCCTTACCTCGACACCACTTTCGATCATAAAGCATTTGAATCCCTTGACGCCTGCATCGACCAAGGGACCCAACTGATCCTACGGTTGGAGCCACACGATCAGTCAGAATCGTCAAAATCCCATATCGTCCACCAAACTGAAAATCGATCGCGCACTTGATTGCCTGGGATGACTCCCCCCCAGAACGCGACGTCCGTCCAGCACCGCGTGGCGTGCGCCGCATCGCGTTTGGTCGCAAGGTTCTCTACGGTGGTCGTCGGCGGGATCGAGTTGAGCGGCATGTCCACGACGGTCGTGATGCCCCCAGATGCTGCTGCGCGTGTGCCGGTCCAGAAACCCTCCCAGTCCGTCCGCCCGGGTTCATTGAGATGTACATGCGCGCTGCCAGTGGTGATCACACCCGCACGGGGCAGAGGTTAGGAGGTTAGGGTAAATGCAATATGTGGATGATGCATGATCATGACTTTAATTACGACACATCATGGCGATGGGGGACAAATCGGAGAGACCGACGTACTCGACGAGCCCCGGAAGGAGATACTTGTCGCCGACGTCTACCCAGCAATCTTCGTCGTCGTTGTTTGCGAGATCTGCGTAGTCCGCTTTGGCATGTCGTCCCTCGCGGACATCGATTATCTTTCCTGTGTTGATGGAGATTAAGACTGTCGCTGGTCGTGGTACTTGAGATCCGGGGAGTAGAACGTTGTTTCCGTTGTAGAATCGAAGGTCAGCGTTGGGGCTCGTCATGCCAATGATAAATGGGTGGTGTGTGCAAGCAACCTTGATCGGCCGTGTGTTGCCACTTACGCTATACCTTCAATAACAGCCACTCAGTTACAGTGCGTCATCACCCCCTTTTTTGAGGTCTCACCAGAACAGAACACAGGGGAGTGCACAATTGATGAGATAATTGAATTAGATCGTACCGAGTGTACATAGTCAACCACGCTGCTCTCACCAGTTGATTTCCCACTACAATCGGGAGCCTCGTCTCATGCTCCCTCAACCCCCACTGCCCCCAATCATAACAACTTTACTTACGTGTATATCTATTATGCCGCCATTTTATAGACATTTCGTCCTGGCGGGGAATTGCCGATTCCGGATACTGTAATATAAAAGGGCGCTAAAGGGAAGTGGCCGCCGTGCATTATTAAGGGCAGTGTAGAATACACTGCAACCCACCGCGCATGGAGACACGACCTTAAGGCCACCAGTATAAAAAAGCGACAACTCTGCCACATCCTTCCAGTCTCCAAGCCTGCTCTCTACTTCAACTGACTTGGACGCCTCTGTCGAGTACGTCCCGAGTCATGCCTTGGCTCTATCGCTAATTGGAAACGACCTCTCACAAGTAGTTTCTGTTTCCGCCTACTCAAAACCATAACCCCTGTCCAAATACTCGCCCCTAGTCGGATCACTAATGCCAACTGTGAAGAAGTCACGCTTAGGAAAGCGTGTTGCACGTCGAAAGAAGGCGTCGTCAGTCGAAGAAAGTCGACGTGAGTATAATCTTCAGATTACTATCTATTGATCGACGATCACTGAATTGGGTGGTTCAGATCTTTCAGACTCGGACCATCTATACCCGCAAGTGACTGTCGACGCACTCCCAGATGATGTCCTTCTTGAAATATTCGACTTCTATCTGCTGGGATCTTGTGGTGAGGACGAACTGGGGGATTCTTACGGGGAAGACGCGTGGCAGACACTGGTGCACGTCTGCAAGAAGTGGCGGTACATTGTGTTCGCTGCACCACAAGGCCTGCGACTGCAACTCCTTTGCACAAACAAAAAACCCGTGCAGAATGCACTGAATATATGGCCGGCGTTACCGATTGTTATAGTGGGCCGTTCTGGAATGTCTCAACCGCAAGACGCGAAGAACATCATTTCTGCGCTCAGGCAGCACGCCCGCGTGTGCAAAATCGACTTGGACGGTATCCCAAATACGTTTTTGAAAAAAATACGGGCGATGAAAATGAGGAATGCATTCTCAGCGCTCACGCGTCTATGGCTTTCGTCGCGGAGTGTTAATGCGCCTGCTCTTCCCGATTCTTTCTTAGGTGGAGCTGCACCACGACTGCAACAACTCAGATTGGATGGCATTTTATTTCCGGCATTACCGAAACTACTTTTGTCTACCCTTGACCTTGTCGAGCTTTCCCTTTGGGGAATACGTCCTCCCGTATATATTTCAACCGAGGCGATGGTCATTTGCCTCTCCGCACTGACAAGGCTCCAAACACTTAACCTTAACTTCCGATCTCCTCGATCTCGGGCCGACCAAGTAAACCGACTTCGGCCCCGCCTCACGCGCGTTGTCCTCCCCACTCTCGCCGATTTTTATTTCAAGGGCGATGGCGAGTACTTAGATGACATAGTGGCTCAGATTGATACACCCCGACTTAATAGGCTCGCAATAGCATTCTTCAATCAACTCATATTTGATACACCCTTACTCCGCCACTTCATCAGTCGCACAGAAACCGTCAAGTTATTTCATCAAGCGGAGATGATGTTCAACTCGGACGATGTCAGTTTCAATCTTTCTCGGCAAGAGGGAAATGGCATGTGGAAGAAAACTACCTTATCCTCGATGATTGTATGCAGACCATTGGATTGGCAACTTTCGTCACTTGCCCAGATATGTGACTTGGCCTCGTTTCCCCTCCCCACCGTCGATCGTCTCGAAATCAGCAGCTCCCGAACAGAGTGGGAGGATGACATGGAAAATATCCAATGGTTGGAGGTCTTAGACCCATTCACCTCCGTGAAGGATCTCGTCCTACATGAGAATCTGATTCAGCCTCTTGCACTCGCCCTGGAAGATCTCATTGGGGGAGGTGTAACAGAAGTGTTACCTGCGCTACAAGATATTTTCTTATGGAGTCCACAGCCATCGGAATCTGTCAAGAGAGCGTTGGGGAAGTTCGTTGCCGCGCGTCAGCTCTCCGGTCGTTCTGTAACTGTCCATCACAAGGAAGCAAGGGATCAAGATTATGTACGCTGGGAGGTCGGTAATTGATGACCAAGTGCTCATACTTTCCATCCGATCGACGTTCATGTTATGTGTATATATCGCCTGCCATTCTCCACTTACACTTGTTATTCGACGCGGGTGGCTACCACCGCCATCAATTCTGATATTTTCTGTGAAATTCCAGTGTCGTGTCGAGTAGAGGATGTTTGTCTTAGATTCAGAATGATGCATGATAGAGGGCCATTCTATGACCCTCGAATGGTTATCTGATGCACAGATTCAAGTGCCACCTACATTTGTGATTGTTCCATCTCATGTCCTGAGCCGGCGTGACTCTGGCCATCGCGAGCGGGTAACACATCTACCACTTTGTTGGGGTCTCCCTGCGTGCTCCGGAAACAAAGGTATGTTGGACTTTGTAAACACCTAGCGGGTCGACGTTTCTCTCTCAGACAGGCAGGAAGGGGTCGTGTTCAGTCGGCGGCGGCGCAGCGCGAAGCTTGTGATCCACGTATGTGCTTGTGCTTGCTTGGCTGTAAGGCGGTGCGGGTCTAGATTGAGCAGGGCGTCGATTAACCCCTTTGATATGTGGTTGCCAGACCATGTTTGGTCAGGAGATATTTGGACGCCACGGTTTCAATGGCGTATAACACTGTCACAGTGAGCCGCCTGCTCAACATGCCACGTGACGCGTGTGTCCTGTAAGCGGTGACTGTACCGACTGTTTGAGGCTTTCCACTGTATAGAAATAACCAAAACTGATCCGGTTCACATTCTTACATTATGTTTGAAAGGGTGTGTCTAATCTTTTCTATGCTTGCATCATTCTCAAATAATTCTCTAGGTCACTGCCCTCTGGTCTGGAACTCCAGCAGCGTCTTCTGCCCAGGTACCATATGACCCCACTGACCCCAAGCAGAACCCTCTCAATCCCCAAGGGTTGAAGCCGTAAGTCCTTCGTCTCGCAACACCCTTCCAATCATACAGAGCCTATCCATCCGCCGTTAGTCGTATCTCCCAAAATCATTAACCTGACGAGAATACTGTCCACAGTTGTTGTGCTTGTCCTCAGACAAAATCGGCACGCGATGATTGCTTCCTCAAATTTGATGGGTCAGAGGTCGACGAAAAATGCAAGTCTCTCGTGCAAGAACACTTGACTTGCATGCGGAATCTCGGCTTCAAGATCTAGATGGCAGGTTGCGCGGGAGGGCGTGTCGTGATTAAACGCTTATCCAGTACTGTATATATCTCCTAATATTAATTACTCCCCTCTCTGTGATTGTCGTTTGTCCACCCTGCAGCGCCGTCTGCGCAGCGACCATTCGTCTCTGAGTCAACCGGTTACTTGGGCCCCGATGAGTGTTGTTGGCCACATGCTTAGTTGCTTTTCCAGAGATCCTTGGTTCTCTGCCAAAAAGGGAAGCCGTAGACGATGAGTTGGGCGTTGTTTATACTGTGGCGAGGGAGGTGAGGAAGGGGGATAGAACTTGAGATTCGAATGAGAAAGCAAGTGGAGATTTGTACTGAAGTATATCCACAAAGGGATAAGCAAGAAGAATGAATGTCAATTGAGCTAGATCCGAACCACCGTTTCAGGCGGCCTCTTGTTGCGATGCATGTGTTACTCACAGGTTCCTCGTGAAGTGATACATTGTCGCAGCCATGATGTATAATACACGCGAACCCGGAGCGGATAATTGTAACAATATGTGATGGCTATTCATAAATGGGCCGATTCGAACAGGGCGGAAGGACCCGGAACGATACATACCCTGATCCTATGGTGTGTGTACAGGTATTATTCGAGCCGTCAACAGACCTTGCATTTTGACATGGCCGTCTCAGAAGTGACTACGAGCGTGTTACTGACCACACCAAAACCGACACTGATTGCACAGAAACCTCGCCGCCCTCGAAAAACTTCTGTTCCACGTGCACCAACTTCGTCTGGACGACCACCACACCCTTCTCAAACACCAGACCGTCCCACACCTGCGCCCAGCTTTCCGGAGAATGACAAAACATACGGCGATTCACTCCCCGCATCTCCGTAAAACCCTTCTCCGCGAGGCCGACGTGCAGACCGAATATCATCGAGCCCGGCTCGGGCGAGAGCAGCCCCGCGAGGGCGCGCGCGAGGTACAGCTGCTTTTCCTCGCTGAAGAGATGGAAGAAGGAAGACGCGTGTATGGCGGACGCTCGCCCGCGCAAAGGGTTGAGCGAGGTCAGATTGCGCAAATCAGGAGTTGGCCCGGAAGGCGCGTCGGCGACCGCGAAGGGCGGTACGACCTCAAGGTGTTTCGGGTCGAAGGCGTCACCAGGAACGAACACTACCGGATACGTTTCCGGCGTCGTTCTGAAGAGCTTATGCCCTAGGTCCGCGAATTCTGCCAAGTGAAAGTAAATCGGTGTTCCCCAAAAGGTTTCCTCATGGGTGATGATGACTCCCGAAGGCATCAAGAACGGACCTTGATGTAAATCGGATGTGACCACATTTTCCATAGGGTATCCGTCCGCAATGGCCTTACGTGCGTCAATTCCGACTAATATTTTACGGGCTACGTCAACATGTTTCGGGTTTAGAGATGAGGTGTGTTGTCTCACAGCAACTGCCGATATCTAAGAATATTGATCCATTGCGCTGCTTGCCTAACTTGAGTAAATCCTGGTACGAGAACAGATAGGCTATCTTGAGCCTACAGTAGAGAAGCCCGTCATCGACTCAGATCGATTCAGAGTTCGGGTCTCAGTACTTACCTTACGAAATGGAACCAGCTGATGCAGGGATAAGGATGAACCTATTTTTGGACAAAGCAAGGCGGCGAGTTGAATCCATGTCGTTGATCGATATCAGTATGATTTGCCGTCGCCATGCCGAGCCAACAAACCTTATATGCCTCAGCTTGCACCTGAAGTATATGCGCCTTGAGTTCCTCATCGTCTTGTATCCCAGTCTGCTGTTTGAAGAAAGTACGGTCTTCATCAGTAAGTTCGTAGTATCGTTCGTCCAAGGCGCCTTCGTGACCCGGTTGGCTTGACTTCTCTTGCGGTGGATATTTATCTGACATAATGATGACCGAGGGGTGCAAAGTAACACTAGACGCATGTAGCCCAGGTTTGATGTCATTAAATATCCGAAATACCCATCGTAATAGCGCTCACGATCACGGGAGCTCATGCCGGCCGTTGATCCACATCACCGCAGTGCAGTAGAGATAGGGCCATTCATTACGGAACTTCAGCGGAAAGAATAGATATCTGTGGCTGCTTCGCCACGTCACCTCAGCGGCCGTAACGATGAAGGGCTTTTCATCTCGAACACCCAAACGGGATGTTTCGCAACAAGCAATTTCCTTGGATTCGTTTGAGAACATGTCAAAATACCGGATAAATATAGAACAAGTGATTGAAGCAGGGAGCCCGAAAGAAGGAATACCGAGGGATATCACTTAGCCCTCTCACGCATTACCCATCGCCTTGTCCTTGGCAATCCGCTCAAGCTCAGCAAACATGCCGCTTTTCAATGCCATATTGCGGAAGATACCATCTTCTTTCTGAATCAGGTTCCACGGGGTATCGAATTCAGCGATGACACCTTTGTCCAGTACAATTAGCCTGTCGTAGTCGATTACCGTCTTCAAACGATGTGCAACTAGATAAGCGCAAGTATGAGTCAAGTATTCCGATCATGGCTTAGAATGCCGAGAATCACCCGTTAGCAATAGTGAGCCGCCAAATTCCTCGCGAATGGTCGCTTGAATCTTCGAGTCGGTCGCGAAGTCAATGCTACTCGTGGCTTCATCGAGAACAATGATCGAGCTTCGTCGCAAGAGGGCTCGCGCCATAGCGATCAGCTGCCGCTGACCTTGCGAAAAGTTCGCCCCACCGGGCGAGACTTTCGTCTCGAGGGTCACTGGTACCTTAGACTCGACCTCGGTTGTCGATGCAGCTACAGAGGAACCACTCGTAGGCGAATGGTATCCATTGCTTGGGGAGGCTGGGCGGCTGGCAGCACGAGACGCTTGACGAGAGGTGCGCTGGGACTCATAGGCGCTGTCTGTGATCATTTGAACGCGATGCAAAACATCCAAACACTCTATGTCGTCATGTTCATCTGAGAGGATTTGTTGTTAGCAGGTACTATGATATCGTAGAGCCTTCGTGAGTACGCACTGAATGGGTCGAGATTTTCGCGTAACGTGCCAGAAAAGAGCGTGGCGTCCTGTGGAATGAATGTCTATCATCGCTATGAGATATTCTGCCTAGTTAAGACCTCCAACTGAACACTCACAACACGAGAACGCAAGTCGTGCAAACCGATGGTCGTTATGTCTATGCCATCTATGAGAATCCTGCCGCTGGCGGGATCGACCTATGTAACTTTGAGCGAACATACTCAAAAATACTCCGGCAGGATCACTCACAAATCGTAATATGCTCATAGCCAAAGTGGATTTCCCGCTCCCTAGAAAATCAAAATAAAGAGACAAAAAAAAACGACGGAACATCGACCCACCAGTTCGTCCCAACAAACCCACGCGTTCTCTCCCCTTCAATGTAAAAGACACATTGTGTAATACTGGCGGAAGTTCAGGGGCGTACTTGATCACAAGGTCCTCTACGACGATAAGGCTGTCGCTTTCGGAGGTTGGCCAGTAGGCGGGAGGACGTGAAGAGTCCATGATGACAGGAGGCTCCTGGGGTAATTCGAGGTACTCAACAACACGCTCGACGGAGCTATAGAAAAGCTCAGCATTAGAGAAGGCTACAAGGGCACTAAGAAGACCTACTTGAGATCGAGTTCAAGGCCTGTCCAGAATCGGCAAGCCCAGTAGATACTGTTCGTGAAGGCCATCGCAGATGTGATACAAATACCTGCAGTACCAGCAGACACCAGGCCGGATAGTGCAAATAAAGTCGTGACAAGCACAGACAAAGCGCCGAGGGTATCGAAATTCAGCAAAAGCCAACGGTTAGTCATCCAAAAGCTATACCACATCTGTCCATTCGTCAGCGGGTAGAAACAGATCAGAGATTATATGTACTTACCTGAGTGGTCAGATCAACTTTTGTATGAAGGGCGTCAAGGAACCGTTGCTCGGCAGAAAACGCGCGGACCGTCACAATGCCCTCAAGCAACTCGCCGAAGCCAGAGAAGATCGGAGAGCGTGAGTTCGATTCCATTCGTCTTAAGTCCCGCCCCGTATTCAGGTAGCCAATGGCAAGCATACGATACACAAAACCGATGATAGAAGCAGGAACGAGGAACAGAGGGAAAATCACGCTGGAATAAGGACTGTCAACGGAGTGAGCGGGAAAGATTAGGGAATACTGACGCCACTGTGATAATGGACGCAGCAAAGGTTGCGAGAGATGAATTGACAGCCTGAAGGGAACTTGCCAACGAGGAATCGACAGTTTCGATATCCTGGAATCACGTCATTTCAAGGGCGGCGAGTTCTAGTTAGTTTTTCTCACCTTGCTGAAACGATTGAGCATACGACCTAGTCAGACAAACAGTAAGTATAGTGGCTAACGAAACCAAGTAGGTGTACCTTGGGGTGTCGTGTCATGCCACCGCATCGTTGCACGTACAACAGAGGAGAGGAGTCGCAAGAAGAGCACTTTGGAAGCACGAAGGGCACCCGTATATTGCACGATGGCAGACAAGACACCAACGAATGCTGAACCGAGGCCCAATGCGGAATAGACACCGACGTAGAAGAGGGGGTGCTCATGGGCGCTAGGCAAGTTGATAGTTGGAGGGTTCCAAGATTGCATACCGTGGACCGCATGCGTGAGGTGATCAGAGCCAAGTAGTCCGTCCATCATAACGAATTGCTGCTCAATGGCATGTGATGACATCGCGAATGCATGTGACGTGGGTGTCGTGCTGTTGCCGTAGGCATCGCCCCAGAACTGACAGAAATTAATATTTTGAACAGACGAAGCAACAGGGCTACATACCTTGATCCACACTCTCTCAGATACGCTTAGAAGCTTGGGGTCGGAATGTCAATAAATCGTCACCGGGCTTGGGGTTTGAGGCCCTACCTGAGATAGGATAATGAAAAAGCCGAGAATACCCCACGTCCAGTAAGAGCTACGGGCTGCTCTGAGAATACGCGATGAAACAAGTGACAAATCAGACGCACGAGGCTTTTAGGTATGTGTTATATATATTCCATTTAACGCCACCCTCTTGGCGCTCTTCATCCTTGATTAGCTTTCTAGGCTTTTTCGTTTCCCTCGTGGGACTTGTAACACCCAGGACCTCTGCCGCGATTTCCTCGGCATCAGGGGTTGCCGGGGCAGCTTTTTGTTCGTCTTCATAGACCTTTACGCCTTCAGCGAGCGCGATTTCATCAAGGACTCCTCGGGCGCGTAGCTCGGTATGAATCCCTTGGGTATCGATGCGGCCATCAAGCATGCGCACTATATAATAAGCACCAGGAAGAACAAGTTCGACATGATGGGTAACCAAAACCTGAGTTTGTCACTTTCACGTCAGCCATGAACGGTGACATAGACGGTGAAAAGCGCTTACCACTGTGCGATTGGCCAGAAGAGGTCCACAAAGGAGTTTTTCAAATAAGAATCGCGCAGTGTGACTGTCCTGTTACCTCTTTTGTTAGATGCAGCTCCAGCCCCATCATCCAATCAACGTACCACAGCGCTCAGAGGGTCGTCCAAAAGGACGTATTTGGCCGGAGAGTAGACTGCACGAGCTAAAGCAACTCTAGAAAGCCAATTGTGAGCGAAGCAAAACTTGCGGGCCGGTTCAATCATACCTGGCCTTCTGTCCTCCGGACAAGCTGACTCCCCTAATGCATGAGGTAGATGTAAGTTGGAATGACATAGTTGGAGCCTGCTGGGTTACGGACCTTGCACCGATCTCCGTTGCGTCGCCATCCTCAAGCATGTCCAAATCAGGCCTCAGAGCGCAAGCCTCGATAACAGCCTGATAACGCGCATCGTCATATGGATAACCGAATAATATGTTGTCCTTGATGGATTGATGTCGCAGCCATGGAGACTGAGCAGCGTAGGCGATGGAGTGAGTCAACCCGGACTCGTCGACATCGGACAGGCGCTTTGACATGACGACTTTCCCACTGAGCGTCGTCATCTCACCCAACAATGCCATCTAGTAGTGTATATATGAATGCGATACAGCACTTTGAGGCGGGCGGTCTCCTAAACTCACCAACAGTGCGGTCTTACCACTTGCGGTTGGACCGGTGACGACAGTGAGCTGACGCTCTGGGAACATGACATTGATATCCTTCAGTTCGAAGCGCTGTTCACTAGACTCGCTGGCTGAGACTGAGACACGCTCAGCCTCATCGTTTGTCTCTTGCACAACATCGTCAGCGGAGGCCGAGGATACACTCTTCGCAGTCTTGGCTGTGTCATCGTCCATTTGTTCAATCTCGTTCCATTTGAACGTCCCATTCTCGATACCTAGACCCTTCGTGATGTCGTCATCTGTGACTGAGACGCCAAAATGGGATCTTTTCAAGGATGACACTTGTTCGTTGACCTCGTCTTCGTCGAGATAGGTCGCAATGCGGTCAAGGGCTACTTTCGTCTAGAAGGTTAGAAACGAAAGATATTGAGCGACAATGTAAACATAGATTTTGAAGGTTTGATTACCTGTAACATTTGGACGAACCACGTCGGGATAATATTGAGAGGAAGCCTAACCATATTGAAGAGGGCAATAGCCTGGGTGTATTCGTTTAATTTTGAGTGATGAGCATAGGCAAAACGTCGCACCGTGAACGCAATGCTGACTGTCAGCTTATTCCCTTGCATCACAAAGACGAGGAACGAAGTGATGGAAACAAGCACAGGGGCGCAGGACCAGAGAAGCTGGAATAAGACCGAATTAAGGCGAGCTTTGATCATCCATTTGATCTCTACGGCACGTGCGTCTGTTACACGGTCGATCCAGCGATCCTCCCAAGCGAAGAACTTGATGAATTTGATCTTTCGTTAAGTGGCGGTCAATATTGGCTCATGAAGCGTGCGATAGATGACATACGGCGCCAATAAGTTCGTTCAGTACACCCATTCGCTTATCGCGCGCCGCCATCACCCCCTTCTGGATTCGGATGCTACGCTTCGCGATGTAGCTATTAAGTGGCCATCCAAGAGCCAGTACCAAGAACCCTGCGAATGCAGACCACCCGAGTAGACTATGACCCCCATTTAGTACCCACTAAGAATACGTTAAATGACTTACGTGTAAAGGAAAATGCCTGCAATGATGATCTCGAACGGGCCTTGAAGGTGACGGTGAGCCCTAGCTTTACAAGAATACAGGTTGGCAAGACGTACTGCCGTAGATGAAATACATCGTCGAAGACATCATTGCGATACGGTTCGCGTCTCCCGCCATTAGGTTGACAATCTTCCCAATGTCTGCGCCAGGCCTGGGGTCGTCTTCCTTTGCTTTGGCGTCAGCACTCGCCTTCGAGCCCTTCTTTCCGTCGGCCTCGTTCGCATTGTCCTTGTTCACTATCCCAGAGAAATCTTTGCGCTTGAGCGCCTTGTCGTAAATCGCGGCCATAAGTTGTGATCGGACACGCGTAGAAGCCCGCCGACCGAACCACAGATGCTGGACATCGGCCTGGGCCTGTGGAGCAGAGTAAATCGTACAACACCATCGAGGAGATATCATGACAGACTTTGCACATAGAACAGAGGAAAGCCAACAATGCGTAGACATAAGCTTGAGAGCGATTGACGGGAGTTGGGTCCCCAATTGCCTCCAGTATACATCTGAAGATCCATTAAATAGCGACCTAGAGACAAACAGGATGAAGCTTACTTGAGGAAGTAAGGGCCGGTATAGTTGAAAGCGACACTAATAAAGGTCAAGACGAACTCCAAGCTGTGAAACAAGCCATCGTCAGCAAACGGGTCGCTCGCCGTGGTATGTTCTGTCCCCATAGTTCGTCAGACTTTACGAGGGGTTGATCGGGTCCACGGGTGACAAAACGGTGCCCATGATTGCATTGAACTTGAGATAATTCGACTTACATTAGGTCTAGGCTGTTGGCTGCCCAAAGTCGGCGAAGCAGAGTAGAGCGTCTGACGAAGAAAGATATAATCAAAGATATGAGGCTCAGCACTCGGCATGCTCACTTGGTGTTGCCAAACTTCACGAACACAGGCCGCGACTGCATTGTTGGGCTCAGTGCCCAGACATCATTCTCATTCAGCATAGTGTTGGTGCCCTAACCAACAATTCGACCTCCAACGTAATAAAAAGCAATCGAGTGCAGAACACGTACACGTCTTACTAACGGCCACACCCATGAGAATGTGACCCAACCCCAAAGCGACGTGTAGTCTTCGGGAGAAACGGACAATCCCTAAAGCCATTCCGGAATATTAAACACGCCATGACGACCATCGCGAACGACTTACGATATCTGCCTTGTTTACCCTGCTGCTTGGAATGGCAAGGGGCATGCTGAGGACAATGGTGATCAAAATGAGCAGAACGCAGAGGTTCAGTATGTGGGCGGTGAGCACGAGTGGCGAGGGAAACGGGGCGTCGTTGGCGTGATGGTTATATGCGAATGCGCCGAGGGATACCAGCTCGAATACGGTGTTGATGAGATAGAGCGTGAAAAGTCCGAATGGCGGGGTGGGCATTGGTCGGACGATGGGGCGCACCGTGGCGAACAGCCAGGTCAACGCGAGCACGAAAGAACTCGCAACATAAATTGGCTCCCGTCCGTCCTGAATAAGTGTAAACGAGGCAACGCCGAACCATACAAGCGTCTCCACGAGCGCAAACCACGATAACAAGAGCGGCTTCCAAATGTGCCCCATGTCAGGCTTCTGCTCCGCCGCTGCCGACTCACCGGGCCCGTCTTGCTCTTGCCCAGCGTTGCCGCCGAACGCGGCCTTGGATTCCGCGGTGGCGGCTGCATCGAGGGCTTCGGCCTCTTGGAGGGTGAGAAAGGGGACGAGAAGTCGTTTGATGGGGCGCAAGAGATTTGATAACCATGTGGGAATCGGGATGACGACAACGCAAAGGGCGAAGACGAACGCCGCGGGAACGACAGCCCCCCAAAAGGAGCGCGCGCAGGCGAGGTTGAGGTGCCAAATTTCGCTCGAGAAGCCACAGCTGGACATCCCAGATGGCGTAAGGAGATGAACAGTCGAGTGATGGCTCTGCGACAGGCTGATGAAAACCCAAATACTTAGCGAACGCGAGTTGCCTAAACGCTGTTTGCACGCATGCCCCGTTTACGTAAATTCGAGATGTGTGGTGTACCCATGTGAATTGGTTATTACACACCTACAGTAACTGCCATCAACTTCTACGGCCCTAATAGCTATAGACGCCATTTTATCTCTATTCACAGCTTCGACTGTGTACTTCAACCAACACGTTACTAATTATAAGGGACTAGTTCGGTCGCAACCCGATGATCGCTCACGCAATCATTTATGGGAATTTCAGCACATGCACGTTGCGTTCCTGGAACGCGGTGGTCGCAGTGCAGCTCGGACCCTTGAGTACTTGTGGCACTGCAATCATTTACGGAGAACGTTGGTTGACTCTGACCGACCCATGCCATCAGGAAAACATTGTCAAACCTTTCTTTTACCTGGAAGCACTTTTAGCTCTGTTATACTAATCTACTCGAATTGCCCTCGATCCACTTGATCTTCTCTCAAGTAAATTTGAAGAGCAACTCATGTTTTAAAAGCGTTGAAAAGTGTCATCAAGATCAAGATACGGCAAGTAATTACGATGGCCACTGATGTCAGCGAGGTTCATCCGACATGTGGACTCGGAGCTATGTCGGATGAACCTAAGCAAGACGGCTGACTCGACGGGATGTAAGAATTAGGACGTCTGGCGGGGAGATGCCTGGACCTCTTCTCTTGTCCAGACTGTTCCCCAAGAGGGAATAGGAAGAGAGTGGGGCCTTGAAACAATGGAAGCGAGATCACGCAAGAGAGACACGCGAGGCATATCCGAAGGGGATGTAAGGTCACTGGATAGTGAGGCAGTGGTAATGCTGTTAAAGAGAACTTAAAGAGTCGGAGGCAGTGATGTCGAAGAGGATTGAATGGAAAGGAGTGGGCAGTGGTCGCGGACGTCTTGCACTGGTATTGAGGCGGTGTCGGGATTTGCCATCGTTATTGCGGGGCTGTGGTGTGAAGAGGGAAATACGAAGAGCTCGGCACTCCGAGTGATCACTGTTGCTGTACTCACATCCTTGTTTAGCTTGGCGTCTTGCGTTCGGTTACTTACATTGGTGCGTAGGTCGAATACATACAGTATATCGTTTTGGGACATACCCGCACTGCGCATTCATGGACGCTTACAGCGCAGCAGCCCCGCAGCCCCACATTCAAGCTGTAGCTGCGGCCTCCTGAGAAGAAAAAATATCGCTGAGACCTCCTCTATCGGATAACTGAATCAATACCACCAGAGGCGGCGCCGTGGAACTGCCGCTGCGGCTCCGCCTTAGAGCCGCAGTGTGACAAATAAAACACATGTGGGAACCATCATTGTCTAATAAGGCTTACTTTATTATTGCCAAGATAAGGACAGGACGAACGGGGGCAAATAACCGGCCAAGAGTTATCGGCGATCGCAACGTGGATCAGTCGGGACGGTACCGTAGAGAAAGCCAAGTTAAAGAGAAAGCCAAGTACCATTGAACAACTTGGCGTGATTTCTCCAAGCTGACGCCAAGCATAATTACCTTATTGATCGACAAGGGATTATCGATTATCGATTATTAAGGACATATGCAAAGCACAGCACGATGGGACATCAGATGAGATCCTGACATCCCGCAAGTGATGGCGCCAGACAGCCAGTTGACAGATAAATCGGAATGCGCTGCCTCAGGACGATCTTCATTGAACTTGAACTGGTAGTGGATTATCCGTGCGTTCTATTCTCGTGCCGGGTACTCACGTCACGCCCACGCCTACCAAGACTTCATTGGCAAGGCTAGCCGCCAAGAGTCTTGTGGGGTCCGAAATATCAAGCCAAGCCATCTTTGCAGGGCTTGGGTGGAGGAGAGTGGGTGAAATTTCTCCGGAAGGAAGGAAGCGGTAGAACTAGCAGGCATATGACCACCCCGCGGATTTGGTTTGACAGGCTAAGTTTGGTGCCGGAGTCAGGTGGAGAGTGACAAGTTGGTGGGCAAGGATGGACTTAAATAGCTAGTAACCCCGAATTCAGGACGTCGAGGTTTATCTCATGCCTCGCCGGTGTAGTTCCATTCCTTGAGCCGGGTAACATAAAGACTTACGCAAATCAGATGATGACGAGCTTGATATAGTGATTTGGCCGCCGATTGCCGGCTTATGCTGTCCGTCTAATAGATTCTCGCCATCGCTGCAAGACCGGGGGCTGTTGTACCTATATTAACTGAAAGAACCCACAGCAACAGGCTTTCTCCCGAGCGCCCAAAGCTGTAAGTATAAGAAACAATTAGCATTTAAAGAGAGACCGCATATCACTTGAAGAGTCATGGTCCAGCTACCTTCAAAGTAGCTAGTTAGTCTACGGAAGTTGTCCGGGTCGACAGGTTGAGAATGTCACTACGCAACTAGAAAGCCGCAAAACCCTGAGCAGAGCAGCAATGACCACGACGTACCGAAATATTCGAACTTTTCCAAACCAATGACAGTAGGCCACGGGGGAGTTTGGACTGGCACATCTGTGCCTAGCGGAGGTATTATTAATATTGTAATTGTAGGTCTTGGGATGGAAGGTCATACCAAACCCCGCAATCAGTCACGTTGACAGAAGGTGGAGTGGGAGAAATCTCGAAACAGTGAACACCAGACACGTTCACGATATGTGGCGTGACATGTCAGCCGAGACAGCGGCTGGGTGGATGGACGTGTTCGCTAACTCGAGACTCGACAACCCACCTCGGGAGTTGAGATGGACGTTCTATGTGAACAAATATGAGGCTCGCATAAGCGAGGGGCAAACCAATTTGAAGAGATGTGTCATAAGCCATTAGATGGCCGCCGGCGACTGACATATCGCCTTTTTCTTTTGTCGCTCCGTGTAGATTAAAGTACTTATTACCAATGAAGGTTTCCCACGTCTGGTGCGCAGCCCAGCTGATGCATAAATACTTTTATCTGAATGCACCGTTTGGTGGTTTATTTTTGGGAAGAAATTCATCTGGAGCACCACTTACGTCTGACCTACTTCGAGCCTATCACTCCGACGACAGTACAGTAACTGCGACGGTCTGTAAACATTGTCGTAATTTGATTTGAGATAAGAGACAAGAGTGCCAACACAATTTGCAATTTGCCCTCATGACAAGAGACAGAGGTCCGCCCGGTGCCAAAGCTGACGCGCAGCACCCGTTATAATTAGGGCGCAGGATGAAGATAGCGGGATTTCATACAATTGGGCTGCTTGGAGCAGCTTCCTTGCTTGCAACGGACGTCCAAAATACACACGGTCGTAATGTTGTTCTCGGGAACCTCCATGGGCGTGCCCTGCAGCTCGTCATGGGTCAGGTCGTGGGTCGAGAAATGGGAATCATGCAGGTACAGGGAACTGATACCGAGGGAACGAATAAGGATAGACACGACACGATGACGCAAAAAAAGACGTGAGGTGAACCGGTAAATGCCAAGGGCTTGGCAAGTGCAGCTGTTGTCTCGGCATTTCTAGGCGCCAAGAAGAGATCGAGTGCCAAGGAACAGGATCACTGCGGGTTCAACTAAAAACCGGATTCCGACCTGTGTCACTTGTGGCCAGCCCTGATGTCTCCCCCAACTCCCCCTCACGCTGACAGCTCCGCCTCGCCCTCTCCCCGTCCTCCCCACAGCTCCCTCTCACCCGAGTCTTCATCTCTTCACGGCTGTCAATGGCTCGAATGCACAAAGTCCTTCCCCGATCCCGAGACTCTTTACAATCATCTCTGCAACGACCACATCGGCAGGAAGAGCACAAATAACCTCTGTCTCACTTGCAAATGGAAAGACTGCGCAACTACTTGCACAAAGCGGGATCATATCACCAGCCATTTACGAGGTCAGATCCCCCTGCTTTTCTCCCACGCGATTGGCCATGTACTCATCAGCCGCCTACAGTTCATACGCCTCTCAAGCCTCATGCATGCGACGTAGGTCCCCGTACACCCCCTTTCTCAACCGACCATCCTCATCGTATTTTTAGATCTGTAAGAAAACTTTCAAGCGCCCCCAAGACCTCAAGAAGCACGAGAAAATCCATACAGAAGAGCACCATGCGCAGCATAAGCACTCAAAGGCCCTTACCGTATCCGACTCTACATACACCAGAAATCGCCGCGAATCGTCAGATGACTCCTTGCTAACCTCTCGACCGAAACTTCAGCTAGGCCTTATCTCAGATGGTAATGGCATCTTCCCCCATGCTTGCTCCACTTTTCCTCACGAGAACTCAGCTAATCACTTTGGCGCATTGCCTACCCCTTCCCCGGAAGTGATGCACCAGCAAGTAAGTGAATCGCTGTCCATAATACAGGATGCTCACGTCAGTCTGCCTTGAAAGACGCTGCTACCTAGTTGGGAGACTCTCCGTTCCGATGGCTCTTCAGCACCATCCACAGGCGCTAAGAGGTCGCACGATTACACACTCACTATGGAGGACTGTATGTTTATCCAAGATGTCAAGAAGCGTCGTTTCATCCCATCTTATGACTCCCGTATGTGGTTCATCCTCCGCCTCAGTACTACCCGTGACTCATATGTGTAGCAGATATGGCGGACCGGTTGGCCAACCTCGTCTGCGCAGATGGTACTTGCTCTGATTCAAATGACACTTTCAATCCACGATCCGTTTCTCTGGACATTAGGACTCCCGAAGAACTAGCCGCCGTCAATCAATTCTTACTGACCCTCGGACGCGACGTTACTTCACTTCATGACTCTCGTCCCAGTTCGAGCGGCCAAAGCCAAGCATTTTCCCACCTCTTCGACTATGACGAACTTAATCAGCTAGGCCTAACGGGCATGCCAGGAATTGCCACTTCGAGCACAACGAACCACAGTCACAGTACCTACCCGAGTCAAGGTGGCCAGTATCCTTCTCATGCTTCATTATATGCATCCAATGCAAGCATGCGGGCGGGCCAACAGCTTGCATCGGGCCTCTCCTATAATGGATCGATGTACCCATCCATACATGATATGGCCAACCAAGGCCTTTCATCAACAGCGAGCATCGAACGTCGGATATCCAATGGCAGCAGCGGCATCACCCTTGCACCACCTACTTCACCCTTTCCGGTCGACACGTATCAGCAGCCTTCACCTATGGGTCACGTGCACCTGACTCCCCCACTAGATTCGAGTTCCCCCCATTCATCCTTATCTTCACCCTCCAATTCAACGCCTCCCCATGTACATCACACCGATTCGGCTGCCATATTCGACCGCAGCTCCCGTAGAATAGTCCCTCCTGCGGTCCTTGCCCCTGTAGATTATACAAGCAAGTCTCTGCGCTCGGTCGTCCCGCTCAAATCCATCCCGATACGCAGCCCGTCGCCTGTTGACTCGGAACTCAGCACTTCCCCAACGTCACCAATGAAGCCGTTGCCACCGATGGCATCGCCTCCAGCGAGCTCGCTCCTTGCGCGCCCACTGTATCCGCTCTTCACGAGAGGCGATGACGACCTCACACTGCCACCGCTACAGAAGCATTACCCGAGGCTCTCGCCCCCATCGTCCCCCTCTCATGACAAATCGACAACACCCGTACTTCCAAGCTTGCGTGAGGTCGCCGCGAGCGCTGGCACGTCCGCTGTCAAGTCCAATGGCACATCTGTCGTAGAGGAGCGCCTATCACGCCGGTTTGATGGTTTGAGACTCACTAGCAGAAGCAACGACGATCGCGCGCGACATGCGGCACTTATCCGCGATTTACTTGTCACGATAAATGAACGATACCGCGCGCAATTTGCGCCCGCCCCACCGCCCTTGTCCCCATCCCCCATATTGCGCGACACCGAGATGTCTGCGGTGCGAGGTTAATGCTTGAACTCAAATGATAATTGTACCCTTATTGAAACACTATTTCCTGGTTTTGGTTTTTGTTCTGCTATGGCCCGCATGATCTCCTATCCTGTTGCCGTTATTATATTGCTGTCTACTACGTTAATTGTGATTTGGCTGTACAAACAAACACCACCCTCTCCTAGTCTGCCGTAACCCATTCAAATCGATCATCGTTTAAGCGTGAGTTTGATCTTGGGCGCAGAAGGCGCATCGTCTGGCGCCGCAACGACAGGTGGACTCGTCGCAAGCGGCGAAGGCACGTGGAGCGTGTTACTCTGGCCGAGACCAAGCGAACTGCTGAGGCTGGGTGTCAACGGCGGCGGGCTAACCGCGGATCCGGACGCAGACCCCGCGGCTTGTGGCGTAGCTGGCGGCTGTGTGCCTGAATTGAACTCTGCCCAACGTGGACATTTGCGGTTTGTTTCTGAAAAGAAATAATTTCGGTTGATGCGGGGTCAGTATCGTCGGGGATATCAGCAGCATGGTAAGGAGTTGTGGCGTACTCATGTGACCCATTTGGCCGCAGTGACCGCATCGTCTCTAGACAGGTGACAAGGTGGGACAAGGATATATCAGTCATCGGACATGTGCATCAATCAGTCGGCAATGGGAAGAGGGAAGAAAAGGGAATTATTGTCAACTCGAAACGGATCAAAAGAAGCCCACGCGATGCGAGCGAGTTAAAAAAAAAGGGTGGGGGCGAGTGGGGTAGGGGTGGAAAGGTGGAGTGGGGTTAAGACGACGTACGGTGGTGTCAGGCTTAATTGGACGATTGAGAGTCATCGGCGTGCCGCCCTCCTTTGCGATCTTCGCATTCTTGCGATGGAGTCGGCGCTCCTGGTTCTTCTTCATGCGTGCAATCTCCTCCTCCAATCTTTCGTACACATGAAATAGTATGCGTCATCTCATCAGGTGGGGAAAAGGGGAGAGAGAGAGGGTAAACGGTAAACAAACACCACATACCTCTTCTTGGCCCGAGCGTCGCGATCGATGTCGCCCGTCGGCGCTAGCGTGTCGGCACCCGTAGACTCGTCCTCGATGATCTGTCGTCTCCGTACGTACGCACGGATGACGGCGGCATCACGCACGATTTCGGTGTTCCATTTCCCGTCGATGTAGCGTTTGATGCGCAAGACCCGCCGTACGTCCGGTCCGACGCTCACGTCGCGGTCGCGTTCGATCGATGATGCGCGACTCAGCCCGGGTGATGCCGCGGCTGCAGGCCCGTTGCTGCCTGTCAAGGGGATGAGGGGCGAGTGCGCGCGACTCTCCCTTCGTGCCGTGCGCTGAGGCGGCTGCGATTTATCTTCGTCTTCGTCGTCGCTCAGCTGCGGTTCGTCCTTACGGCTCAGAGAGGCGAACTGCGCCTTCCAGATACGCTCGATCTCGGATTTGTAGATGAGTTGCTGCTCGGCTACGTTGTACCGGTGCGCAGACTTTGGGCGGTTCTCGGCCTCCGCTACAAGATGTCCAAGTATCAGACAAAGGATCCCGTCGAGTACCAGCAACACAGACCGAGCTTCTGTTCGTAATCCTCTCCAGCCTTTACGAAGATGTCCTTCATCGATACTCGTATGAAACTGAATGCTTCGCCACGACCAGTTGGATCACCCTCGCCATGAAGCCGTAGCATGGCTTTTGCTTGAGTAGCGAAGATAAAATTCTTAGTCGTAATCCACGGCGCAAGTTGCTGCTCGATAGATAAATGTGAGTCATCGTCGTCACCACCACCCGTATCTTGTGTACCACTGTAGCCAGCGTCCTGAAGGTGCCGCTGTCCCACTTGCATGCTCTCCGAGAGAACAATTTGTTCGGGCCCCACCATCTTCAGCATCTCAGCCTTGCTGGGGACAACCCAATTAGCCTTGAGACGCCAGAAGCCCTGATGAGGGCCGCGTCGATGGTACTCCATAAATTCCTACATTTCCTTGAGTAAGACTAAGCAACCGACAGAGGTGACTGACCTTCAGACGCTGACGCATCTGCAACTCATTTTGATCTGGAAAGTATTTCATCAATCTTGAGATCTTTAAGCGCTCTCCAGGACTTTTGGCTAGTAGCTTGTACGCAATGATTTGCAAACGGTGTTTGATTGTATTCGTAATCTTGCGCGAATGGGGACCAGGCACTTCTGTGACAGGGTACGTCTGACCAACAACAAAGAGGTTCTTAATCTCGCGGATGTAATATTTCGACTCTCCCTTGATGGTGCTCCTATTTGCGGTGTCATCAGACCGGTCATGCGGAGAAGGAAACTACGAACTTGATTACGAGGAAGTCAGTTGAATAAGCTTTATGTCGGAATAACGGAGCTCGGATGAGGTTGCTGTAAAGGGCTGGGATAGTTTGTCCTGGTTGAACATAGCCAAACTTCATGAAAGGTGATTCATCCTGTGGTTCTAATACGAATGGCTCGCCGAGGTCTCCCTGAAGAGAGATTAGGAGGCTAGCTACCAGACATTTCCTGGGCACACCTTAGGTATATGCTCGTCCTTCTCGCTCTTTTTCCGATAGTAATTAACGAGTATACTGCCCATCCCAAAATTCGCTATGATGGGTGCATGTTCTTCCTGACGCCAATGAAATTAAGCCGTCATTACATAACAATGAGAGAGCAGAGCAACATGAGCTCACCGAAAACTCCCATAACACGAAAGTGCTAGTATCGCGGAGGCTAAGGTCTCCGGTCCTCCTCAGATTCTCCGCGACATTGCTCCCACGACCGAGTTTGCGTCCGCTCTTGTCCTTCTTCTTCTTAGCCGAGCGCACTTTGGTGAACCGGATCTCAATGTTCGCCGGTATTTGTAGAGCCGGTCGATGAAAAGATCGTGCCTCCTGCTTCCCCAACCGGGTCTTATACTGGATATATGAATCATTAATAAAAATAGTCTGCGTTGAACTTGTAGAAAATGACTTACGAAGGGCAGTTGCAGCTTCTGAGCTGGGTACGCGTGCTCGACGACAAGGTCCCCAAATGTTTGCCGGACGCGATGTCGCCCATCCTTCGAGACGTCATAGAACTGGTCATTGGACAAGTTGAACTTGTCTTTGACTTGCGCATTATCAAGGCGCAGACGCTTTCGTGGTCTGACTTCCGGGACTGCTAGAACATTTAGGCGGGACAAGAATACGAACTGCATCTACGAACCAGGAGGGCGCTCCTCTGGAATGATGTCATCAGCGTTGTTGAACTCAATCTGAGTGAAGTCGCGAAATGGTGCTCGAGGACTCCAAATGATGCTTTGTGTCCATGCGCCGGATTCGAGAGACTTGTTAACAGGAGCCATGAGGTCAGTCCGTGTAGGCTCAGCCAATCGCGGGTCATTCTCTGGCTCATAGATAATCTGGTCTTCCCAATTGGACAAGAGGACAAGGTCAAAGGAACGATCGTGAAGTGGTATCGAGGCGGGCGTGTCGACGGTCCCATGCTTTCGCTAATCGCAGGCAATGAGAATGGAAAAGCCCCTGATGTGGTATGCCACGAGAAACGCACCTCAAGAGCAGCACGAAGATCATGGTCGATGCTCCCTGAAGAAACTACTTCCTCGACACGCTCGTTTTCTACTTGTCGCTTCATATCCCCAACGACTCCATCGAGAAAGTTTTTAGGGATATCCCTCTTCTTGGGATAGACCGATTCCGCTATGAACCAATGTTAGCCAATAGTAAACGAGCACAGAAACACGCACATGGTAGTGGGCGTTTCACAACGCGAGATTTCTTGACGGCGAAACCCTGAAACAACTCCGTGAAATCCAGAACTTTGTTCCTTTCAAAGGACGGAAAGCGCTCGTAGACTGTCTTGGGTCGTTCGACAAGACGTCGAATGACGCGCACGCGCGGTTGTTTGAACGGGGCAACTGGCGAGAGAGCTTCCATCTTCACGGGCTCATCCTCCTCTTCCTCTTCCTTCAGTTCGCGGTCTACCTCGTCCTCGAAGTCTTCTCCCTCCCCAGCACCGACTGCGCCTTCATCGTCGTCCCACTTTTCGTTGTAGATTTGAGAAGAGGAAAGGGTGGGAATTCCCGAGATTCCGAGTTGATTGGAAAGGCCCGTGCTGGGAATGGAGAGATCCGAGAGAACATGGTCGAGAGAAAAACCTGTCAGGGCTGATACTGCTTCATCCTGCGGAAGGGAAACTTAGCGGCAAGCAAACAGCAAACGGGCGGGGGTAGCAAGCATACTTCGTTCGACATTGGCTGAAAGGATTTGTGAGAGTGGTGGGGACAAGGGAGCAAGGGAGACGTCCTTCTATAGGAAACAGGCTTTCCGCGCGGCACTACAAGCTCGAAAGTTGGGTGCGTACGGAAGAGTTGATGCACGAGTAGAGCAAGGGGCGGGTTGAGTGTCGGACTCTTCCGTGCCGGTCCGGTCCGGCTAAAGTCACGCCTCTTGCTCAACGAAGGGAGCTGCCATCTCATCCAACTCTACTTGATTGCACCCGACAAGATTCTCCTGCACTAGCCGATCTTCATAGAGAGATTGCCGTTCTAGGACAGCATCCCCGAATCTTGACCGGAGACACGTCGAGCACTGGCAATGCATTGACTTGTCCTACTGATCTTTGCCGCGTCTTTAGTCTTCACATCACATATAAGAAACACCACAAGGCCTGGCAGCTCCCTCTCATTCATTGGCGGTGGTCCCCTTTTGATTCCTAGTTTCTCATCCCAAGTTTAGTCTTAGGTTCATGTTTCAACGGGCGCTCACTCGCGCCTTGTGGCTTAATTCCCTAAGAATTCTCAACTTCCAACCTGTCATTCTTGGCTTTTCATTTCAGAAACCAAATTGTCTGAGGAGAACGTAACCTATGCAGGATGTACCACCTTGTCGCCATATATTGCTAGCATAGAGAGGCTAGACTCCAAACACTTTTGTCCTCACACTCCAAGCGATATATTTCGTAACTTTACGTCACGCCGAATATCTGCCCGCCATAGGCAGGTGAAACATATGCGTCATTCAGAGAATTCAGGAAGCCATCCCAGTCAAGATATGGCCTATCGTAACACGAACGTTGGCTAGATCAATATTCGATCAATGATTGATGATGCCGGCAGTTAAGGCCCCATTTCACTCTTCAAAGCCAATCGGTGAAAGGACCCTTCACTCGCTCCACTTCGTTCCTCCCAATTGCTGCCGGAACACCAGTGAAATAGATTCCCTGCCCTCTGCGTATCATAGGTGTCGTCACTTGACATGACATATTGAGAGACCCAGTAGGCGTACAAGGCGAAAAGCCAGGTTCCAAGGTCGTAATGTTCACCCGCCAAGTTTTTGATCACACAGTATTGTTTTCTAGATTCACTGACCCACACTCTGTGATCTATGAGCCCGATTCTCTATCGAAACTCACGTACTAGAGAACTGTCGATCAGGCCGGTATCAGAACAGGAAAATGATCATTTTCTCATCACGGGCGATCGATTGGACAACCTGATGGAAGCAACGAATTGACCCTTCGGGGTGACTCTTAAGTGAACCTGATAACCACAGGGTTCACAGAGGCAAGCTTATGCCGCTGGCCTACGTCAGACAGCTCCGAATGGCCCACCACTACTTCGGCTGTAAGTTGTTTTGGCCTACGTCGGGTGGTCGCGACTTAAAAAGCTCCACCAAACAGCAACAAATATATAGCAACTCGCACGTGGTTTAGGCGTGTGGGACACCCTCGCCAATGCATACACGCCTGTGCTGGCAACGGCTAGTGTGACGCATACGATCATTGACCATCATGAAACACAAGCAACCGCAAGTTGACAATGAACTGGCCGCAAAGGTGGAGGTAATTATGATGTATATCCTCTTCCCTCAGTTCCCAATTCTCAACCTCCTAGGACTTTCGTAAAGCCGTGGATGCCGATGCAGAGGACGTGATATTCCGCGTCTTTCCCGCCAAGGTAAATCGGCCCTTCATCTCCGAATGTCACCTTCACTCAGCCTTGTTCTCCCATATGCAGATAGTGTAAGGTCCTGCCATGCTCCGGCTGTCCTTTTTTGATACGGTTTATTCAGGGAGCTTCAGAAGCTTATCAACTCGACCTCATCCCCATCATCACTTTTCCATCAGTCACATGCTGCAGGGTCCACAGATGCCGCGGTTTACCCGCCTCCCAATTCCGTCATCTCAAGTCCGGAGCCAGACAAGAAGAAGCGGAAGCGGGACGTCGGGGAGCCCAATGATCACGTACTCAGTGACACACAGCATGCCCGGTTCCCTAATCTGTTTCACGCAAATACGCACCTGGTCTCAGTACACGAGGCGGTAAAGAAGGAGTGTGAACAACTAATTGAGCTCACGGTCCGTTCTGTTTCTGGTATCTCGGTACACTTCACCTTCGTATCATCCAGGACAAAGTTAAGCTGTGGATAAATCTGACGATGCCCAAGTATGTTCTTCCCTTCTGACTGGCAGCCTTGGTTCCCTGACACCTAACACAGAATCGAGGAGTATGTGTATCCCCCTATAGCGGTTCAATTACTCACAATCAATCTGTCAGTGGTGATAATTTTGGTTAGTTGCTATGTGTACCTCACGTGTGACCAGTCTTGACAATATTCACCAAAGGTGTACAAATCCAGGAAGGTATAGTGTTTGGGCTTTGCTGTCCGGTCATTAATTCTGACGTCCCCTCAGAGGTTTTAAATGAACTTCATCGCTCCCAAGAGAGCGGCTACAATATGCGGGACGGCGTCCGGCAACACCATTTGAACAGGGCTAAGATCTGCTCAAAAATCATCAAATATCCCCACTTGGAAGACTATGCCGTACGCATTCTATTGTCATGGTTATCTTGGGCTTACACTGTAATAGTTGGCGTTAAAAGAGCATGACGATAAGCAACTATACATTGCAAGACAGAATCTCTCCGATTTGCGCAACGTGTATGCCGTCGTGACAGACATACTGCATAAAAATATTACAAAGGTGAGAGACACTTCCTTTTTCAATAACAATTCTAATCTGTTCGTAGCTTCGATCACCCAAAGGTAACAATGGCGTTGGCCTATACTAACCTTTCTCTTGGTACATGTTCTTGGTCATATGTCGTATCGTACTTGGCGAGCTCGCTACCTAATTTAGTACAGCATACCTGATAGGCGTCGATTCGCTATACAGAGATCGTTTTAAATATATTAAACCCATCTCGTGCTGTGCTGATAATTGTTCCCGGGATCTGAGGATGCCAATGGACCTCTTTTACCTCTTTTTGCCCCTGGTGAACGAACAGCAGTTGAGGTGGAACGTCTTGTCCATTCTCGGGAGTGTCGTCCATCGCCCCTGTCTCCTCGTCATCCTGCTCAACAGCGAGATCCCAAAGCGTCACCTGATCATCCGCACCGGATGCAGCAAAGATCGAATCCTCCGTAGGATGCCATTCGACGGATGTGATGGGCTCTCGATGCCACGTGAAGGATGCGACAGGTGTAGGATCAGATGCGGTGGTTCTGGTTGAAACCAAATAGTTAGCAGTGATTACAACAGGTAAATGCACTGCTACCCACCCGCGCTTCTTCACGTTCCTTAAATCCCATACCTTGATCCCACCCTCATCGCCGCCACTGAGAAGTAGATATGCCGTACTGCGGTTCCAACTGATCACATTGACGTCGCTGGTATGCGCCTGGTCGATGCCCGCGACATTTTGTCTCCCTTTACTCCGCACGTCCCACATACGCACGCTCTGGTCCGCTGAACACGACGCAAAGACGGTCGCCTCGCTCGGACTCCACTGTATATCTTCGATGCTCGAGGTATGCGAGGTGAAAGGTGTTTTCTGCGTGGTGAAGCCCGTGGGCGTGCTTGTCGTCAAGTAGATCTTCGAATGAATGTCGCCAGTGAGCAGTCGCAGTGCACCAGTGTCCGACGCAGCCCAGTCCATCGCGAAGCCCTCGGCGCGGCCATGGGTATCGATTGTGTATCTCGGGGTCTCCGTACGCCCCTTGTCGACAGTCGCGCCAGGGGTTTCGAGCGCATGGATAAGCGGACGCACGTCCCAGACATGCACTTTCCCTGTCTCGGCCCAGCTCGCGACGTAATAGGGACTCGTCGACGGTGGAAGTGGTTGCCCAGCAGGCAGAGGTTGAGCCCGTACACGATTTACGCCGCCAAAATGTGGGACGGAGCGATATTCGAGTACAGGGTCCTCATCAAGATTGTCACCGTCGTCGTCCTCATCGTCATCACCATTGTCATCGCTCTCTGGCAATGTGAGCATTTTTTTTGCAAACGACCAGACAGAGAAAGGAAGATAAATAAGGAAAGAAGTAGGGACTTACCTGCACCGTCTTTTTGCGTTTTGTGCAGCTGCGTCATCTTGAAGACGCTCAGCTTGTTGTTCTTCGCGCTATCGGCCTGCGTGCCGGCGACGATGTACGCGCTCGCGGGGAAGCGCTGTCGCTGATCGCCCAGATCATCTCGGAGCACGTCGAACGAAAGGCACGGCCAAGTCGAGTTCATAGTATGCCGCATGACGTATACCGACTCGTCAGCCTCCAGGACCTCATCCTTGCCGAGGGTGTGCAGACCGGGAATAAAAGCGTTCGGCGCCCGCGGTGCTTCGTCAGACTCCTCTATCGGAGGCACGACTTGGTCATCAACATCCATTACTGCGGTACATGGCGGTGACAAGAGACCCGTCAGTGCCCTGAACACATACACGCATGGGGGCATGCGGCGCCCGTGCTAGGACACGCGTACCATCACCGCCTTGCGCCGCGTCAGCGTCCTTGTCATCATTATCGTCATCCTCGATCTCGTCTTCCCAAGCATCTTCAAACTCGCCCATCTCGTCATCGGGAGGCTTTTCGTGCGCCTGGCCGCTGATGCTACGGCTGGCCTTTTGCGATCCCGGTCGCGCATCTGCAGTAGCACGTTTTGGCATGTTTCACTTGCTTTTTGCTTTCTTCGGGTGCCAGCTCGATAAGATGTGTATCGCAATTTCTGGAAGACACCCGTCGGAGGTCACCCGTCGGACTTGTCCTTGTGATTAGTGATTTGACGACCGTGGCAAAGTCGAATTTCATTTTATTTCAAATCATGCCGGGTTGCCGAGTGGTTGCCAGTATGAATGCTCATCTGCCCTGCCATGATGCCACGACAGCACACTGGTAGACTAGACACATAAATACAGTAATGTTGCGTACTCGACATCGCTCCAAATTCACTTTCCTGAACAACTCCACCTAAGCAGCTACAACGAGCATGTCAATAATCCATGTTCCCACAGGGTGAGGGCTTTCTATTCGCTACTGAGGGGACATTAGCTTACATCCAGCTAGTTTCTCCTGGGTTACCGCGTCTCTCTTATCCCTGGCAGGCGTCCTGCAGTTCCAAGGCTTCTATGTGGGTCGTGCAAGGAAGACAGCCCGCATTGCGTACCCCCAAGGTGAGTTGTGCTACGTCGGATAATGTTTTGACCTTTTAATCGACGCCCTATGACCCAGCGTATGCCGATAAAGCGGACCAGGAATCTTCAAAAGATGCAATGATTTTTAATTGCAAGCAACGTAGGACCTTATTTCACGCGCGTTTCTCCTTCCCTAATATGTGATTTCACAGGCGCACATCAGAACACACTTGAACAGGCCCCCATTATCGTATTGACGTAAGCCCTGCTATCATCACGCCGCACACATGATGCTTATGACAATAACTGGTTTGCAACCAACAGAACTCTCATCAGTAGTCTCCAGTATCCGATCTTTGCCGCTGCGGCATGCGGACTTTGGACCGTCTCGCGCATTGTCTACACAATACGCTATGGTTCTGGAGATCCACGCAAGGTATGTGTCCTTCTCAATGTCACCCTGGCCATATATCCCGATCATATATCGCCAATCTAGCGCGCTACGTCGGCCGGACTTACCTTCTTATTGTCGATTGGTAAACGATTTTGCTGTCTTATCGACGATGGCAGTTCTGACATATCTGCAATTAGGACTATGTCTTCTTTCTGGGAAGGTGGTGTTTGACCTTATCAAAGCTAGTGTTTAATCAAAGCGATTGTCAAATATGTCATGACGATAACATCTATCGAAATTTGTTGGAAGGAACCTTGACTCTAGTGTTTGTGAGAACAAAGGCTATCCAAGCACTCTTGACCCTGAGAGCGCCCAAGCTTGGATCTACCTTACATATCATCCTAATAATATTTTTCCCCCTTGTTCCCTTTCGAGGTCGAGACCTTGAGACATTGTCAGGAGATGTGTTACAGGGAGATATGAGCGGTTACAAGATGACTGTGTCGAAGGCGGAAAGCTCCATTAAAGCCTCACGGCAGGCCTCTAGCCCCTGACCCTAGACCGTGCATGAACGGTGATGTGCAACTTCACACCTTCACCTTCTTTACTCAACGCAGCCACCAGAAAGCATAGGTGTATCTCCATTGTGACCGCAAACGGGGTATATTCAAGAAATCCCTGGTCCTGTGCTCTGTTAGATGATACCCGCATTATGTGGCGTAGTGCAAGGAGAAAGCCACGTAGTGCATGCGGTGATGCGCATGTACTGTGACCACGATCGCATGATGGCAGCCATTGACATGCATATGCTTGACCAGTGCTTGACCATGCCTACTCCATGCCTGGCTAGGTTCCCACGGCCACTGAATCACGCACTCACGTGCACCGACGAGCCTGAGGAATGAGCGTTCGAGTTAACCCGCCTCTTGGAAATCACAGAAGAAAACGTGTCTCCGTACACTTTCTTTATCAGTAAAACGTCTCCGGCGTATCGTTTCTCTCCTGCGAGAGCTTCGCATCTCGCACCTCTTGATCAGTTGATTCAGTTCGCCCGCCTATGCCGAGTGAGTGACTGTACTACTGTAGTCACTAGCATCGGCAAGCGATCATCAGATATGCCATGGGATCACTGGCATATGCTTTCCGGTGACCGCGTTGAGTAAAGGAGGTGAAGGAGTGGTGTTACACATCACTGTCATGCGCGGTCTAGGGTCAAGGGCTAGAGGCCTGCCGTAAGGCTTTAATGGAGCTTTCAGCCTTCGAACTATGCACGCAGTCATCTTGTAACCGCTCATATCTCCCTGTACCACATCCCTTGACAATGTCTGAGGGTCGGGGTCCCGACCGCGAAATGGGACCGGGGAACGTAGGTATGTACTCATCCAGTTTGTATTTCCTCCCTACCAGCCAGCTCAATTCGGCGTAGGGAATACCTACCAGGACTGGCCTCCTTCAGGTTCAGGAACAAGCCGGCCACCGACTGGAAAGTTCAGCTTTCGAAATAGCCCACCCGTCTCCATATATTCAAGGATTGCGGACGAAGTCAGCAAGATGACCAAGCGCTGGCAAAAAGATGCTGGCTTGGGGAAGACAGCCACCTCGCGACGGTCATTGGAGATGAAAATCCACTCCATGATGTCGACACTCGAGGCTGTCGTAGAAGATGACGCCCTGGCGGAGTTTTTCGAATCAATTCCTTGTTTCTTCTATTCTGATCTGGCCAACATTCCCGACGGTCGTGTTCTCGACGAGTTTCGGACCAAATTTAGTCCGACATTGAATAGCTTCCTGGGCCGCACTTTTTCGTCTGATTCGGTTTCCGAATCAGTCAAAAGCTCTCGACTCATAGTCTGTCTGAATGCCGCTAACGCAGTACTCGGTCCCGACGGGATTGCCCGGATTCTTTTCGACATCCTCGACGGTCGCTGGCAGGAGCTGCTACAGTCCGTTGAAGTGGCGAGTTCCCTCAGTCAATGGAGCAGGGATAGGTGGCCTACCAACGACGAATCTGCCTATTACGTACAAAGGATCGTTACCCAAGTTGTCGCAGGCACGCGGGAATGCGACGAACGCTGGATCTCGCTGGTTGTGGATGAATTCGGAGTACCGGCTGATGTTCTCCGGGACAATATAGGGCATCGCGAAAGTATGCGTCTCTGCCTCTTGCTTTACATGATCCGCTAAGCCGCTCAGTCTGGTTCCTGGAGGCCATGGACTCTGTCGTCACTTTGCGAGTTTGACATATGTAATATGCCTCCCGACTCGGAATTGCGGCACGAATTCTGTGCATTGTGGAACAGCATCGTTCAAGACGCGTTCGATCAGAGGTTCAGGGTTGGCAGTATTGCCGTCTATATCCTCCGTGATATCTGCCGAGCTTATATCGAATTGCACCGGGGCACAGATGCTGCCCACACCGCCTTCTCCGCTCCAACCCATCGTTTCGAATCTTTCGATCCCGTTCTGTTAAATCCACTGTCGTATCGACTCTGCAAGATCCCTGCCAGTGATCATCGGCCAGATCACGATACTTGGTCAGATCACGATACTTGGTCAGATCACGATACTCGGCCAGATCACGATACTTCGATAATTTGGGTTTGCTAGGAGTATTCTTTGTAAGTTACTTGTGATCTAGATTATTGCTCTAACTTACCACGACCAGAGCCACCGTGACGAGGCTTTCTGCCGTCTGCGTACCCCCTCCGCCTTTACATCCCTCCTGTATTTACCACCTGTGTCTTACTCCATAGTATTAGGATCCGGAGAATACATTGGGAATTCTGTCCTGTGCTAATCATAGCTAGTGCTTCAAAGTCTGGTTCAGTCTGGTGTTTTCACCTTTTTTGGTGTAACCAGGGCTGTAACTGGTTCAAATTTGAGGCAAAGTGTAACACACCGCTATTCGCAGGTGTGCTGAGTGATAAGATGTGAGAGACTTAGTACCTCAAGGGCTCACACAACAGAACCAGATCAATCTTGGTCTATTGTAAAGTCACGTAGAGGTGTAAAAAAGTCGTCTGTCCCTCCGAAGTGAGGGGCACTTGCTTATATACATGCTTAATATCATGGCTAATATATGAAATTGCTTACTGATGGGCTTTACTCCCACTTCATCTCACATGCAATATATCGGAGCAGCAACCACATATTTGGTTGCACAGCCCGATCTCTCGATCTGGGGGCCCATTTTTGGGCAGCTTACACAAAGACATCATAACTAGACTGGACTGCACAAGACCAGTTATGCATGGTTTGGTCCAGTCTCATAACTAGTCCTAACTAGTTTTTTCTGGGATTATAATATAACCAGCTGAAATCAGTTAAAGCATGGTTCAGACCAGTTCCCCCAGGACTTAGGCTACAACTATGCCTATTATTACTCGCAAAGGTTCTGCGTGATTACGACCGTGGCAAGTGATAGTCAAATTTCACTTTATTTCAAATCCTGCCGGGTTGCCGGTATGGGCGCTCATCTGCCCTGCCACGATGTCACGACAGCACACTGGCAGACTGGACATATAAATACAGTAATGTCGCGTAGTCGACATCGCCCCAATTCACTTTCCCGAGAAACTCGACCTAAGCAGCTACAACGACATGTCAACAATCTATGTTCCCGCAGGGTGAGGGCTTTCTATTCGCTACTGAGGGGACATTAACTCACATCCACCTAGTTTTTCCTGGGTTGCCGCATCTCTCTTATCCCTGGCAGGCGTCCTGCAGTTTCAAGGCATCTCTGTAGGTCGTGCAAGGAAGACAGCCCGCATTGCGTACCCCCAAGGTAAGTTGTGCTATGCCGGATAATGTTCTGACTGACCTTCTAATCAATGCTCTATGATCCAGCGTATGCCGATAAAGCGGAACAAGAATCCTCAAAAGATGCAATGATTTTTAACTGCATGCAACGTAGGACCTTATTTCACGCGCGTTTCTCCTTCGCTAATATGAAATTTCACAGGCGCACATCAAAACACGCTTGAACAGGCCCCCGTCGTCGTATTGACGTAAGCCCTGCTGTCATCACGCCGCACACAATGGTCATAACTGTAACTGGTTTGCGACCAACAGAACTCTCATCAGTAGTCTCCAGTATCCGATCTTTGCCGCTGCGGCATGCGGACTTTGGTCCATCTCGCGCATTGTCTACACAATACGCTATGGCTCTGGAGATCCACGCAAGGTATGTGTCCTTCTCAAGGTCATTCTGGCTAGTATATCCCAATCCTATTGTCAATCTAGCGTGCTACTCCGGTCCGACTTGGCTTCATATTGTCGACTAGTAAGCCATTTCCCTGTCTTATCGACGTAGCAGTTCTGATATATCTGCAATTAGCTCTATATCTCCTTTCTGGGAAGGTGGTGTTTGACCTTATCAAAGCTAGTGTTTAATCAATGTGATTGTCAAACATGTCATGGGGATAATATCTATCGAAATTTGTTGGAAGGGACCTTGACTCTATCCAAGCACTTTTTGACCCTGAGAGCGCCCAAGCTTGGATCTACTTTACATATCATCCTAATAGTATTTTGCTCATGTGTTTCACACCGCGATGCATGCTCTGTCGTACCAACGTGATGTCAAGGGTGGGTGGAACTCGCCTGGCCCTGGGTGACTAGTCCAACTGCCCTATTCCTATGATACCCCGGGTGTGCTATCCCCAAGTTCAAAGTTTCCCCGAAGCGAGATCCAAACTCGTACAATATAGCGGTCAGGCAGAGACGCCCCACGCCGCGAGTTTCAATCACATAGTAGACAACCCACGAGCCTGGTAGGTTCCTTAAGAGGTGGATGCAGTTAGGTCGCCATGCATCCTTCAACGAAACCAGCCGGAGGTATGGGCGCAGGCAGTTGCAGTTCTTTATCGTCCACAACAATGTCAGGATATTAGATACGCATACAATTCTATCCTCGTTACAAGGCGCTTCGCAGTTGGATGGTAACTCCAATATATGACCATATCCTACCCGCTGATGCATTGAAGGGGATATATTGTACGCGATACCCACATGTCCTCCGGTGATGTCTAATCAAATTGAGTCCCCAACACGCCCTGGGCTGTCACATCTCGCACCTGCATTAATATTGTTCTCAAAATGATGGACCCCCGAGGCCTGATGTAATGATGCCCACCCGCACTGATCCTGTGCTGTGACACGACCGCCGTGCATGAGGAGAACGCATGAATTCTCCGTGTGCACCCTTTGCAGAATGCCAGAGACACCGGTGCCCACCTGTGTTTCACCTGGGCTATCACATCCACACCATACCAAAGAAGGACCTGCGCACCTTCACCTTCTCGTGCTCGTCTAAGACTATAGGATCCGCGCCGTGCCCAAGATCTGCACGTGCGAGGTCTGATATCCTCAACTCTGACGTCAGAATGCAGATGGGCCTGCCCAAGCTCATCCATGCCAACAACGAACAACGATAACTTACCTGGCAAATCGGTCCTCATCGCGACGATCGTGTGAACCCTGTAGCCCAACACAACATACCACCATCTGCATTTTCGTCCTAAATGTAGCAACAGAGGTGGCGATGGTGAGCACATATGTCCCATTCCGATACCTGTAGCTGGACCCACGGGGGCCATTAAACGACTTGGTGGTAATGAGCTTGCGACGTCTGCGTTCATAACAGAGAGCAATGTACATGGAGGAACATCGTCGAACACAGCCGACCTTTATAAGTGCGATGGGAAGCAGTACTAGTGATGTAAGACAATGACAAGCCGCGCGAATAAAAATACATTGCATTTCAGACTTCCAAGTCCTGCAACTCGATTTTTACATCCACGTCCCGAAACCAGTCCACTGACCGATAGCCGTAACAAGTACATCCCCTTTAGCCTCTATCAGAGGTAAAGCTGGTGATGACCTTCTTCGAGCATTATCAACGGAGCCATCCTCCGCCTCTGACTTCCTCTTGACTCCCTTATGTCACTGTCGAGAGACTCGTCGTCTTTGAACTCCCCTAACTCGAATGCATCGTGATTTTGAAGCGAACGATCCCGAAGAAATTTGTACGAGGCCAAGTCCTTACCAATATTTTTGAACGACTCCAGTCCTGCACACCAGAGATCGAATGCAGTGAAATCATCGTAGTAGCGTGTACTGGAACGCTCGCGCACTGCTGGGAAGCATACGCGGGAAGAGGGGAGGCGAGGGCAAAAACGATTCGAATCACGGGCCTCGGGGTTGAGCCTTTATCGAATAGGCCCACCCGGAATGGGGATAATCCGTCGAATAATGTCTTATCGATATCATCCCTGTATTTGTCGGAGTTCTTTACTTGGATCAGTATCGCAGACACGGTCTTGCACGAAAGCATTCCCGTTTTAAGACAGATAGGTAAGATGATGTCAACCCCATTTTGATTGTGGGTGCATATGGTCATCGCGCCGCGCGTGATGTATGACCAGAGATACTTGGCGTTGATCAGTTTGTCCTTCTCGATTCTGATGACGTGGTTGAACCACATTGTATAACCCCGGAACGTTTCGTCAAATGTCCTGTCCTGTTTTTCGCGCCAAAGTGTCGGCCAAGAGTCTTGAAGATTTGCGTATCCATCAACCGGAAGCAGGGCCTGCATGAAGTCGGAGACAGAGATCCATCTCTTCCTTTGCGATGGCGGCAGCGCCGTCACTGCCGCGTCACGTGCCTGCATAATAATCAGTGCGGCCACAAGTTCACCGCGCTGCAAGTCCGAATGGTCCGCCAGGGCGAACCGGACTCGTCGAACTGTCGCGCATGAGCTACCACACAGCTTCGGCTAGGAGAGGTTCTGATCCCACGATAGTAATCAATCTCTCAAATCCCGCCGTCACAGCGAGACAGAGTCGCATGTGTCGCTCAACTTGCGTACAAGCGACATTGGGAGAAGCGACGTCGGCGTTGAACTCGAGAAATAGACGCACAGTGGACAGCCAATATGTGACATCCATTCAGTTGTGACCACCTTATCTAATGAGACAGTGCCTTCCTTTGCGGGTTGCGCGAGGTCGTCGAAGCTTATTTCCGTGATGGGACCTAGGGGACGGAGGATACGATCTGTGACCCGTCTTGAAGGGTCTGATGCTATCTCAGGAGAAAACCGTTGAAAGCTTCCTGCCATCGCGAGAAATAGTGTGAATATTGGCTTTGTGACGATCGCTTGCAAGGTACGACGCAGCTCGGAGTACCTTGCGGAGTACACAGTCCAGTCTCGGTCTTTCGGAAATTCGGTTAGGATGTGTGATTCATCGAATGCGAGGATGACGAGGGGCCATCGTGACCCAGTGTCTACGTCCAACACGCCGTGTGGGTCGATGAATTGACAAGACGCCGCCGAAAGACTGCGTCTTTGATGCCGTCTTTGGTAATAGGTCTCCCCAACTAGAATGATCTGTCATCCCCAGCCAAAAACGGACCCAATCAGTCGGAGTCAACGCGATTCGGAATCCGGCAGGCAGAACCGGAGGGAGCCGTAGCAATTTAGCCACAAATGATTTGTAATGAATTTTTGTAGTTCCGACTGATAACGGATTAGCTCCGAATGATCTCCGAATGATTAGGAATCAGATATCGCTTAGAGGCCCTGGCCGTGTATACCACTCGCGGTATTGATGCACTCTGACCGCGCAGCTATGCCTCGCCTTAGAGGCCTATGTATCTGTCTCCAAATATAGTAATGCTTTGTAAACCCTCCCATTCTTCGCTACTCTCGCCTGCCATCGCCGCCTCCATAGCAATCTCAATACATGTCCGGCTCTTCGAAAACATATTTTTGTGAATGCGAATCCCTATGCA